>CAMOHE010043011.1:1631-42913 GCA_946598075.1 Artocarpus hirsutus
AGATTTTTTTGCTAATCTTATTTACCTCTTTTGTATACAAAAGAGGTAAATAAGATCTTTTATTAATTTATATACTTAGCATGTCAAACTTGTTATTTGGAAAAAAATAAATTAAAATTTTTTAAAAGTTTGCTACGTATCATTTTCCAACAGTTGGAGACTTATATTAATTACTGGATCGGCTAAAATTTGATAAATTGGATTTAATAATTTATGTTGGTTTATTGGTTGAATTCATTTTGTGAATCAATTCAAATTCAAAATAAATATTTTGAATTATTTGGATAATATTTCATTTGATATAAGATTATCTGTATACGGCTATTTAAATTAGATAACTTTTTGATTTGGTTATTTGAATTAAAATTGATGCTCTATCTAAGATTTCAATATGAAATAAGATATTTTGAGATTTTTAGATGAGTGCTTTGTCAGCAGGCCGATTGCCGAATTTAGAAGGTTGGTGCCATTAGTTCGGTAGGCCGACCGTGCGATAACACCATTATGTATTTTTGACATTTTTTTGTCAAAAGTTGAAAAAGTTTATTATTCATGTATCAGAACAAGAAACCCTATTTACTTTATTATTCTTTCTAAGGATGGTAATAAAAATATCTTTAACATATAAACCCACTATCACTCAGTGTGAATTCCACCGCCCTAAAGTCTGATTATGCTCTATGGTTCTCTAAAATGCTTATGCAAGTCATACTACTATTGCTCAATGTCACATGTATATTAAGTTAATTTTACAAGAAGCTATTCTTAAATATCTCTTTTTGGGGTTATTATCAAGGTCTTCAAAACAATTTAAAAATTGGCCAGAGATTTAAACATGTTAAGCATAGTGAAACTTACAACAATCATGAATAATAAGCTCTTGGAGAAGACAACTTGTTTGAAAGAAAATAAAATGGAATTCAAACATTCATTATCTTGGCTACACTTGTAGACCTACTAATGAAATTTACATGATGTTTGGTACATGGGCTTAGAGTGGTTCAAACTATAGAGGCACTTTAAAGTGGTGTTTGGTAAAGTAGTAAATGAGGCTAGTTCAAACTATGGAGACAGTTTTAAATGAGACAAAACCACCAAAATTCTAAACTTTATCCCCTCCTTAGGTTCACATAGTTTAAACCATTTTCTATAGTAAAAACCATTTTTATTCTTATTTTTCTCACATAAAAGTTTTCCAAATAATAATTCTCGTTTTAAACTTGTGTGATTTTATTCTCATTCTAAACCTTTGCTTTCAAAATACTAATTCAAAACTACCATTTAAACTAAAAAGTTTAAAACCCATAGTTTAGACCATAAAGCTCTAAACCACACCATTTGAACCCATGCATCAAACAAATCCTTAGAACATAATCAAAGAGAAAAATATCTTAACAACAAATTTTGACATAAAGAAAATAGAGAAGAGAACAACTAATTGTTGAATTCCGTTCTCAGATGTATCAACTTCTCCTTCGCCACACCATAGTCTCTTCCTCTTTTCTCTCTGCTCCAAAAGTCCTCAAAATAATCCTAAGAACTCCAATTTATAAGTTTAGTGGCAATTGTTGTAAATTTTTAGAAGTTCAAACAACCTATTTAGAGGCTTTTTTAAGAAGTTGCATTATAGCTCTGTCTTATTAGCGCCGCAGCACTGTCCTCAAATCAGCACCTCGTTGATCAGCATTCAAAGTGGCACCATGGCTTTGGGATTTGGACACCGTAGTGTCGAGTGTAGTTTAGCCTAATTTGTTTCTGCAGCACCGTGACGCCATGTATGTGGCACCATGATACCCTGGTCTCTGATTTTCTTATCGCATAAGTCATTTTTTGCCTCTTTTCAAAGCCTAAGTGCCCACTTGCAATGCTATAGTGCTCCTCCTCTAATTTTACTCTAAGAAGTATTCAAAAATCACCCACAAACTCCAATTGGCACAAACCTACCAAATGAACTAAAAACAATTAAATAACTCCTAAAAGCACTTAAAAACTAATAAAATAAAAACTTGAAAGCAACTGTAATATAATCATAGATTCAACCTATCAAATTTCCCTAAACTTGAGCTTTTGTTGGTTCCCCAAGCAAAGAAAATAAAAGAACATCAAATTATTAGAAATGAAATTTCAAAGCATTAAAACGAGAGTGACAGTTTGATTTGATTTACCAAGCTAGTGTCAAAGATTTCACAAAGATAATAGCTTAAGAAAACTATAAGAAATGATGATTATATAGAATTTCATCTCAAATGCCAATCCTTGCCTTACCTTGCACTCCTTGAGAGTGTGTGTGTGTGTAGCCTAGATCAGCTTATGCACCCAAGCTAATTAAACATGGATCTCTTAGATTAAGACTATTTAGAACTCCATAGGCTTGCTTTCCTTATTACTTTCAACTAATGTAGACCAAACACAATACTAAGGATCATTAGGGCTAGATTTTGCTTATAATGTGTTGCTTGACTTCTAGGTAGGATATAGGATGTGTTTGAGGCTCATATCACCTAAACAATTACTCATTCTATGTCTTTTTCTATGAGCTTCTTCTAATTCCAACAAATATACCCCCAAACTTGATTTCAATTTCCACTATCAACCACTTTATTTATTTATTCACATATACATATATATATATTTCCTCACCACAACCATAAAATTATTTCTTTATGTTAAAGCTAAACTGCAAATGTACATATCACTCAATCAATAAAGTGACCTAATAGTCGAGTATCATCCTCAAGGATTGATTTTCTAGAATTTTGAACTAACTAATATGGGTTTTAAAAACTCAACTTCATCTAGGCAATAATGTTGATTTAAAAGGTTAATTTAATCAAATTTAAAACTAGCTAAATTAAACAAGTAATTTACAAAACAAACACAGCTTGACAATTTCAAGAAACAAAACAATCTATGTGATGAGAGTCTAGGGACTTTATTTCATTCTATCCTACTTGTGCTTGACCTAATTGATATTTTTAACTCATTTCATCCAAATCATTGATCAAGGATTCGAAATTAAACTCTATCCCTTTTTTAAGTGCGAATGAGTTTGTATGCATGGATGAATAAGCCATTATTTTTAGCTAGCTTGTTCATCTAACACATTTAATAAGCATATCCTTAAAGTGACCATTAAGTGCTATTGATTCTTTTAAACTCAAAGACATTAAAATTGTGTAACTCAAAACTGATTTTGAAATAATCTCGTTCAAGCATTAAAATCATAAATCAAAGATTGCTAATTCATTTATTAAGAAATTAGAGCATTAAGCATATGAGGACACAAATGAATTGAATAAAAACATCATTAACAAGTAATCAATAATCCAAGCATAGTTTGAATTAAACAACATCAAGGCCCTAGAAAGAGAGTCTAACCACTAAGAATGTCAATCAAAAACAAAATCAAGCCCACAAATGTAGACATTGTTAAACAAAAAAATCAAGGATAATAAATACAAAAAAGAAGGATGAAAAGAAACTAATGATGTAATGCCCCCAAAATAATTAAGTGATGTTGTGCAAAAAATGGTGAATTAGTGTGCCATAATGTATTTTTTTAAACTTAACTTGACTAATTTGAGATATTTCTAAATAAATGTGATTCTTGACTAATTTAATGATTCTTAACTATCTTTAACTATTTTTATTTGTTATTTTAAATGTTTAGAACAAAACAAATTATCAAATACCAACCACATCCTTTTTCAAAACTGTGGGTGGTACACGGTTTTCTCGCTTAATTTTGCTTACCTCTCCTCTCTATTTATTTCTCTCTTCCTTCCTCTCCCTCACTCTCTCACACTCACCTTCAGTCTTTCTCTTTCCCTTGTCTCTCTCTCTCCACTATGTCTCTCTTTCTCCCTCTTTCTCTCCAAAAATTTGATCTCAAAATCAAGCCCAAGCTTCAGTTTTTGGTGGATTGGGAGTTCGGGAACACAATTGAATTATCACAAACTTAGATTTAAGCATCGATTTGAGGTTAGTTTTAAAAATCTTGAACTTTTTCAAAATTTTCTACTTTCATTGTATTTTGAAATCCAAGATCATTTAAGCTTAGAAAAGCCTTAATCAAAATTAGAGAAACTTAAAACATCTAGAATCTAAGCTCGGTTTGATTAAAAATGGATTTAAATCAAGGTTTTCCGTTTTTCACTATTTTTCTCTTTTTTGGATTTTCTTGGATTTTTCTAAGCAAATCTTGTTTAAGCTAGTTTAGAAGTGTTCTAATATGTTTTTCTATAATCTATGAGTGTTTTTCATGCCTGGGAATTGAGAAAAACATTTGAAAATGAGAATTAGGCTTAGGGAGACTGAGTCATGATTCTAGAAAATTCTTGAATTTTCACAATTCAACAAGCCAAACTTCATGTTCGATAGGCTAGATTCATGAATCTGGCAGGTCGGACTCATATGTCTGGGAGGCAGAACCTAGAGAATTTTGGTAGGCTAGACCTGATTTGCTGGTATGCCAAACTTCATAGTTTGGCAGGCCGACCGGGGGAATCAGTAGACCAACTAGGCTTTATAAAAATTTGTTGTTTTTCATCTATTTTCACTGTTTTGAAACCTGATTAAGATTTTAATCTTGCAGTGTGATTTTATAAACACGAGTGGCACATTAGGACACCATTAGATAGATTAACAACATAGGATATCTTAAGCTAGATGCTGATAGACTTAGTTTATATGTTTAAGGCTATTTGTGGTTTCGTGGAGCTAACGTATAGTGGATCAGGACTACGGTGTTGAACATCGACATGAGTATTGAGGTAGGACTTCTTCTCCTTTTCTTGGTAGCCAAGTTTTTAAATAATTTTTGGCCTCAAAAGGATTTTTATCAAATGTTTTCAATGATTAATTGAGTAAGGATTTTATAAGTTGTTTTCACAAACAATAGACTGAGGTGATTTTTATAATGAACCACATAATGAACGTAAATGAAAATACTTGGTAAAAAGAGATTTTAAAAACTATAGAAATACATAGATAGGCATAATGCCATATCAGATCGGGTCATGTAACATAGGACCTTGAGGGCAGGTCCCGAAACCCAACTAGGCCACTCTAGTGGTGATAACTATGGTTTGCCCAAGAAAGATAAGAAGGTACTTTATGGATGAACTATTTTTAATATGTCTTATTTAAATGAATTTATTTATTTAATTTTGTTTTTTAATTATTTACTTTGAAAGATAAATTTTATGTTTAAATTATTTATCTATTTTAAAGTGTAGTCCTATTGAGCCTTTCACTCACACTTTATTTGTTTTTAAATCCTTTTCCCCCTTGGGTGGAATTCGTCTTAGGATTGACGAAAGATCCACAAACCAGACTTGCAAGCAATAGAAAACCCTTAATAGGTTATTTTATAAATTAATCAAGGCATGTATTATGTTAACTTATCTCTCTATTTTGGACAATGGTTGTAATTTAAATATTGTCGATATTATGTGTGTGCATAAGTTGTAGGTCGGTGGGACCTAACACGTATTTTCTCTTTCCTTATTTATTATTTTATTTTATTTTGTTTTATCTTATTTATTTAACTAATATAAATGTTTGCTAAAAAAAATAAAAGGGATTTAAATTATTACTTATTTCCTTCTTAATTAAATTCTTTAACTTGTGTTTAACTATAATTCTACTTAATCAACCTAATTAACCCACCACATCAACTCTTGTACTCTGGGGCATGACTGAATGGTATCAATGCCCTAGGTTATGAACCTTGAGAATTGTGCACACATAAGTACAACAATGAAATGCCGCTAACAGTCCAATTTTTTTTTCAAAAGTGAGAGAATGGCACCTAGACATCGTTTGACAGCTGATGCTGACCTTGGGAATGATGAGGGCCTGATGAGGGCCATGTTTGCTACATTCTGGTAGATGGCAGCTAGGGCAAGATTGGAGGATTCGAAGGCTAGTCTTCGGCATGTGTACTTGAAGGAGTTTTGTTGTGCATCTATTCCCACCTTCGATGGAAATGGAGACCCACAAATGGCTAAATATTGGTTAGATTCGATTGTGAAACACCTGGATACCCTTGGCGTGCCAGCAGAGTATCGTGTCGAGTTTGCAGCCTATAAATTTAAAGGTGGTGTTAACACTTGGTCAAAGCAAGCTAAATGCCTATAGAATAACAGGAACATTAGCTGGGATAGGTTCTAGGAGTTATTCTATGACTGTTACTTTCTGCAAGGATATAGAGACCAGAAGGTAGTCGAGTTTTATAGATTACAGTAGGGTGATATGACAGTTTAAGAGTACTAGGCAAAATTTAACGAGCTGGCCAAGTTTGCTTCATCTACAGTGGCATTGAAGTGCGAGAGGTGTATCAAGTTTCAAGAAGGGCTTAAGGCTTCTATTCGACAACCGGTGGTTGCCTTGTGACTCAGGAATTTTTGTGAGCTTGTGTCATCAGCTACATCTATGGAAAGTGATTATATGCAATACTGTGAGGATCGAGTAAGGACGTCAGGAGGACCAGGAGGAGCACAAGCAATCATCCAACTCAAGGGAAGAGTCAATAGGGTAACGTGAATAGTAGGAGCAGCAGTTCAACCAGCAACAGGTGTAGTAATCCCTACAGCTTTCATTGCCACTATTACTAACAGCCAGGACACATCAAGAGGAACTGTCTGATCAGGAATGCTCATCTAGGACTTCAAGCTGGGGAAAGAGCCAACTGTCAGCCTCAGCCTTACACTCTACCTTTGCCTTAGCAATTCCCTCAGCTCCAGTTCTATCAGTTCTCTCCCCAACAACTGCCATACCTAGCACAAAGACACCAGCAGTAAAACTTCCAACGTAATTCCCCTCAGTATCAATCGTTGAGTACAGCTAGCATGCAGTCCCCTTCACCGTAGCAATATCAACTGGCTAATCTAGGGCCTAACAATGTTGGTCGAGGAAAAGGGAAAGCTCCAGTGTAGGTTCACACTATGACATCAAGGAGTTCGAATGCCTAAACCAACAATGTAGTTGTCGATGGTATGATTCTAGTTTTTCTGTCCTTAGCTCATGTCTTATTCAATACTGGTGCCACTCATTCTCACATTTCAAGCTCTTTTGTACATGCCTTGGGATTAGAGATAGAAGAATTTGATGAGCCTTTAGTTATAGCCTCACCCTTAGGGCGGGTGTGTGTGACCTATATGTGTAAATCTTGTAAACTAAAGATTGGGGATGAGATTCTAAAAAGTGATTTGATTGTAATCCCCATGACTTCATATGATGTAATCATAGGAATGGACTGGTTGTCCAGATACAATGCGGTTCTTGACTACCAATTTGGAGAGTGACCCTAGTGTCTGATAGGGGAGCGACGACTACTTACCAGGGTGGTAATGATTGAATAATGATTGAGCATCTTACGAAGACATGTCATGGAGGACAGAAGAATCTAGCTTGCTATGCCTTCCTCATGAACTTATAAAGAGAGCCTAGTGTCTCGAGAAGAAATGCAGTAATTCTAGCAGTTGATGAGTTTGAAGATGTCTTCCTCGACAAGTTACCAAGATTACCACCGCATTGGGAGATTGAGTTTGGCATCGAGCTACTTCTAGGAATAGCTTCAATTTCTATAGCACCTTATCAGATGGTACCAGTAGAGACGAAAGAATTGAGGAAGCAACTTCAGGAGCTTGTTGATAAGGGGCATATATGTAATAGCCCATCGCCATGAGGAAAACCAGTTTTATTCTCTAAGAAGCATGACGGAACACTCAGGCTATGCATTGACTATCGGCAGCTAAATCGAGTTACTGTTAAGAACAAGTATCCTTTGCCCAAGATCGATGAACTATTTGATCAGTTGAGAGGTTGCGGTATTTCTCAAAGATATATTTGTGGTCAGGATAGCACTAGCTTAGGATTAAAGAAGAGGACATCCCTAAAATAGCTTTCAGGACACGGTATAGGCACTTTGATTTTTCGGTGATGCTGTTTGGATTGGCAAATGCTTTGGCAGCTTTCTTGGACCTAATCAATAGGATTTTCAGGTCTTATCTGGATCAATTCGTGATCGTGTTCATCGATGACATTTTGGTCTACTCTAAAACTTGGGAGGAGCTTGAGCAAGGACCTTAAAACCATGCTTTAGACTCTATGAGAGCACCAGTTGTACGCCAAGAAAGAAAATTATGAGTTTTGGTTGACAAAAGTCAAATTTCTAGGACATGTTATTTCTGACCAAGGTAACTCAGTGGATCTGTCCAAGGTAGAAGCCATAGTGGAGTGGAAGCAACCGAAGAATGTAGCAGAAATTCATAGCTTCTTGGGACACACTGGTACTATAGAAAATTTGTAAAGGACTTCTCAAAGATAGCAAAACTGCTAATAAGACTGATAAAGAAAAATTCAAGTTTGAGTGGGATGAAGAATGTGAATTTGTCTTCTAGGAGTTAATAATCGGTTGACTACAGCTCCAGGTTTGATTATCTCAGTAGTGATGAGCCATACAAAGTTTACACATATGCTTTAGGAGGCAGACTTGGATGCATGTTGATGCTACATGGACATGTGGTGGTGAATGGATCAAGATAGCTATGACCACATGAATGAAACTATCTTACTCATGACTTAGAGGTTGTAGTGGTTATTCATGCACTAAAGATATGGAGATGCTATCTACACGGGATGATTTTCAGGTTTTCTCTGACTATAAGAGTTTGAAGTATCAGTTCACCCAGAGGGACCTAAACTTGAGGGAGTGAAGGTGGATGGAATACATGGAAGACTATGATTTCATGTTGTAGTACCATCTTGGGAAAGCTAATGTGGTTGCAAAGGCTCTCAGCTGGAAGTCTTCAGGGATTCTCGCTTGTTTGGTTCTTGGGTATTGGAAAAGGGACATAATAGTGAGTGAGTATAGGCTGTAGTACTATGAAGACTACGACCGAGTTTCGGTATACCATATGAAGATGACCCTAACTCTTGTTCAGATGGTGAAACAGAATCAGGGGCAAGACAAGCACCTTCAGGGAACCTGGACTTGAATTCAAAATGGAGAGCAATTTAAAGAATGGAGGGTATATGCTATTGGATCATTGTACTTCAAGGAGCGCTAAGCAGTTCTAGTAGTCGTAGAAGTCATGAAGGGCCTATGGGTGAAGCCCACAAGTCTTAGTTCACCATTCATCTGGGAAGCATAAAGATGTATCATGATCTTAAGAGGCAATACTAGTGGAGTGGCATGAAGAAGGATGTTTGAGAATACTTAGCTAAATGTGCGACTTGTCTCCAAGTGAAGGCTGAGCACCAGAAGCTAGCAGGTTAGCTTTAACTACTTCCTATTCTAGGGTGGAAATGGGAGCATATCATGATGGATTTTCTTATCGGATTGCCAAGGATGGAGCAAAGCACGATGCAATTTGGGTCGTGGTCAACAGGTTAACAAAATTGGTGCATTTCATTCCTTTTAGGTCGACATGCTCAAGGAGAGTTCTCAAAGAATTGTACCTATAGAATATAGTGCACTTGCATGGAGTCCCTTTGTCCATCACATCCGATAGAGACACCAGATTCAACACCAAGTATTGGAGGAGCTTTTAGGAGGCTTTGGTATGGATTTAAACTTCAGCATGACATTTCATCCTCAGATCGATGGGCAATTTGAGCAGGTAATTCAGATGCTTGAAGACATGTTATGTGCATGTGTGTTAGACTTAGGTAGGAACTAGAGGAAATATTTGCATTTGATAGAGTTTGTGTGCAATAATAGCTATCAAGCAAGCATTGGCATGGTACCATTTGAAGCTCTTTATGGACAACTGTGTCGGTTATCAGTGTGTTGGGCAAAACCAGAAGACAAGATTATTCTTGGGCTAGATGAGATCTATGACAACAATGAGAAAGTCACTATGATATGAGACCGACCCTTGGAATTTGAGGTAGGGGATTTTGTTCTCTTAAAGGCATCACCTCACAAAGGTATCACACGATTCAGAGTAAGTGGTAAGCTTGCACCATGGTATGTTGGACCGTTTGAGATTACTCAGTGTGTCGGTGTACGACCTCTTTTCATGATGATGTATAACTATGAAAACAATAATGAGTCAAGGATGTGAGTTACATGTAAGTTTCTTGAGTGGAATACTCTAGAAAACCTACATGACAATATTTTTGGTGTTTAGATTTTGAGTTATGATTAGGCCATTTGTCAGGTTGTAAATGGTTTGAGAATTTATTATTCCGTATTTTATAATTTATAAAAGAGTTCTAGAGGAAGAGAAAAAGTTTGATAACAAACGGTGAAGAACTCATAGACAATGTTTGTAGTGTACTAAAATTTTGGTGTGAGCATATGCACCAAATTTGATAGGCAAAATGATTAGCCAAGACTTAAATTGTACTTAAGCTTTTGCATGAATGTTTAACACCTCATTAAGAAGGTGGGCATGCTAAAATGATGACACCAAACTAGCCAAGGTGAAGCCACTTCATGGTGAAGTAATTTAAGGTGTGTCCTTGGTTGTTTAAAAAGCTTATAAGTGGCTAGGTCTCATTTTTAGACCAAAAAACTCAAGTCCAACACTCCAAGCTTTGAAATTTCATTTGCCATCTATGTTTTGATTAAAAAATAGAAAAGAAAACACCGTGGTGGTTTGTAGAGTTTGTTAGACATGTATGCGCTAAGTAGTAAAAATATAATATGTTTTTAGAAACATTTTTATCAATATATAATTTATTTATTATTCATACACCAAATTATTGTCCTCTTTGTGTTTATATTTGTTGAATCAATGATAAGCAAGCAAAAGTCTAAGACTGTTAGTCTACACCTTTGGAATCAAGCAAATGATGGACAGATTATATAGAAGACATGATTCTAAAGGTGACAGACTAAATTATAAGATCCATAATCGAGGGAATAAAGTTGTACACTTTATTCATGCAAAGATTGTTATCTTGTCTATATCCCTATTAGGAGATGGTTTGTCTTGGCCATTGGAGGTGGACTCCATGAATAGAAACATTAGTGCATTGTCATATGTGATGATGTTTTAGATCGAGGCATAAAGTGTAATTGATTTGGATTAATAATTCTGTCTTGGCAAATCAATTTACTTTAGACAATCATATGTGTTGTATCTTAATGCTAAGATGAATAGTGGGCCCATTGTCTTGACTTATGTCTTTTGATGCACCAAAGGGTGACATCCACATTTTTATGTTGGTATGCATGTCAGTATGTTGGAGACATGACTCTTGATAGCATAGACTTGTTATTCATAGATATAGAATCTATAGCTCCTCTTTAGGAGTCGATGATATCCTTTTATAGATGTTATCCTGTATTTGGAAAACTAAAGTGCTCAACCATTTGGATACATAGGTATAACCGAATGTTATACTGTCTTTGGATGGTAAGTTTTTGATGGTGAGATAATGGTACACAAGAGAAAAATAATTGTAAAGTGAGAAAGAATTTATCCTTAAGCTAATTATAGATAATACTATAGGAATACAATACATGATAATATGTCTTGGAGACTTAGCTATTCGAGCTTCGTAATCCTATATAGTTCGAGAGTACAGCTCTAAGCTTTTAGTGTAGTAGCGTTGGAGTTGATAATTAAAAAATATATATCTAGGATATTGAGTTTCATAATTATCAGGGGCTTGAACTATAAAGCTCCATCAAGTCTCATTTGCTAGCTCATAATAAATCATCTAACAATACAGTGTGCTTTTATAATAAATTGGTAACTTAAGTCAAATTATCAAATTAGTTGAAATCTGATAAGATTAGCTCATGCATGTCAGTTAATCGGTTGAATTAATTTCGTGAAAAAATTATTTCAAGATAAACTTATTGAATTATCAAGATCAGATAATTTATGTGTATTTATCGGTTGAATTAATTTTGGGTAAATTAATTCAAGAAAAACTTGTTGAATTATCATGAATGTCTAGATATGGTTGTTTTAATCAGATAGCTTCTCTATTGGGTTATTTGAATTGAAACTGAGACGTTATCTTAAGAATCTCATATGGAAAATAAAGATTTACAAGGATCATTTATTACTAGCTCGGTAGGCGGATCTTTCAGTTTGGCCTGTCGATGGAGTTAGTTCGGCCTACTGATCGAACGATTTATGATCACACATTTTTCGACCCCTCGTGTTGGCTGGCCATGCTAGGCCAACAACTTGCACACAAGACCTACACATAGGGCCAATGTGTAGCCTTTGTGGACAGCTTTTGTGCATCGTAGGGCTACCTAGACCAGCCTTCGGCCAGCCCTTAGCAAACTACCAGCCTTCGGCCAGCCCTTAGCCAAACTAGGCCAAATGGCCTATTAGCGGTTTTTAAGCCCCTGAAGTCCCTTTTTCATTATTTTCGAACCAAGTGTTTAATTGAAGTTTAATTTTGATATATTTTGTAATTTAAGAGGTTATAATATGCTAATTATAAGGATTAGACTTTGAATGAATATTTAAAATAGGAAATTGAGCTACTTAATTTTTTATTATTAGTTATTGTTAGATTGGTGGTAATGTAAGTAAAAATTTTCAATCTTTTAGAGCTGTGAAGTACAGAACCCCATGAGATCTTTAGTAACAGTCTTATTTGTTAGTGATGTGCCCTAGGCTAATTATGTAATGACTACATATTGACTTTATTACTTTTGCATTTTATTAATAAAGAGGCATTTTCATTATTATTTTTTTCTAATTCTATGAATAGTTAATTCTACCTAAGGTCATCAAGTATGTGACTTGATAGTAAAACTCTTAGGTGAAAATTGAATTATATTCTTAATTATCCCTAGTCGATCATTATTATTGGGATAATAATGAATGAAGACTAGTATGAAGTTTGACTGATGATTATGTTTCACTAATCATGCGTATGAGATACAAAGTCAACTCATAGATACATATTTGAGAAATGATGTATTGGATCGACTCGCTATGAGAATACTACATGGGTAATTGTCATAAGTGATTCTCATCACAATAGTATTATCTTAGTCCTCTGACCTGAAATCATCATAGTTTACTATATGACAAGTTCTATATTTTGACACAATCTAATATTATCTTTAACAGGATGATGGAATAGATTGTAGTTGGATATAAAGTGAATCATGTGAGGAATGTGAGTGATTAAGAAGGAATTTGTCCCTCATTTATCATGAGAAAGATATCTATGGGCCCCTCGATAAGTTAAACTGAAGTAAAACGTATGGCCATACTGAAATGAATTGATAAAGGTTATCAATATCAGTCTACTTAAGACCGAGAAATAATATGATTAAATAGTATAAGGATGACATAAACCATGCCTTATGTTTAATCAAGGTATCTAGTGACAAAAAGGACTTTAATACTTATTGTGGATTTGGTTATGTCGGATTATTGACATTCGCAGAACTTGGGTAATCATAATGTCTTGCTAGAGGCCGCTTATGATTTGTAGGCTAGAAACAGAATTATAAGTCTACTACCAAAGTTATGTGAACCTATAGGGTCGCACACTTAGAACAGATCAAGAACGAATTTTTGGTTAACTGTGTCTAGGTTTAATGAACCTGATAATATCCAGATTCGATGGACAAGATATGTCTACGTTCATTAAATCTGACATTATCTATATTATCTTAATCATATTTGAATTACTGACATTATCTAGATTTTCTGAATCAGATTTGAATTACAGACATTATCTAGATTATCTAAGTCATATTCGAATTACAGTTTACCCTATTGACAATCTGACTCTATCTCAAAGTCAATAGATATATATATATCTGTTTTAGGGTTTTTAGCCGAATTAAGAAGAAAGAAGGTGTTTTATCATTCTAAAAGGGCGAAAAACATTAAAACCCTAAAATTAGAGAAAGTCTTTTAACGCAAAAGAGAGGGTGCTAGCACACCAATTCGTTTTTTAAGAGAGTTTGTTTGTGTGGATTCTTGCAGAGGGCATTGCTCTAAGTAACAACGTCTGAATCCGATCCTAAATACTAAAAGCTCAAGTTAGGGTGTCACCAGAGTGAACCCGCTCTCTCCCTTCGAGAATCTTGCCTTTTTGTCATCCTGGTAGGATTCTATGACTTTCTAATCAATCTAATCGAATTGCATGGATCTTGCGAGGGTTTTGTGGGAATTAATTTTTAATTTTTCGCTGCGTATTTGAATCACAAAATCCAACAAAACCCAACAGATCGGGCATCAACTCGTGAGGCGTATGTTCAATGGTGAAGCCTACATGGTTGAACTGGTTGAACATACAGGGATCCTTACACTTACGAAGAAGCTATGGAGGATGTTGATTCAAAACTCTGGGCAGAAGTCATGAACACTGAGGTGAAGTCTATGGAGCCTAATCGGGTCTTGGAACTTATGGATCTTTTGAAGGGGTAAAACCTATAGGGCTTAAGTGGAACTACAAAAGAAAAAGAGGAGCATATGAGAAAACAGAAACCAATAATGCTAGATTGGTAGCTAAAGGATACAAAGAAAAGGAAGGAATCAATTACGAGGAAACCTTTTTACTTGTAGCCATGCTTAAGTCAATCTGTGTTCTCTTATTCATAGCTGCTGCTCTCGACTACGAGATTTGACAAATGGATGTCAAGACCACTTTTATGAATGGCTATATTGATGAGTCTATATATATGGTGCGGCCAGATAGGATCAAGACTAAGGGTCAAAAGGGTAAGGTTTGTAAGCTACTCAAGTCAATTAATAGACTTAAGCAGGCTTCCCATTCTTGGAACATAAATTTGATTAGGTGCTCAAGACTTATTGGTTCGAACAAAATGTGGACAAACAGTGTGTTTACACACATATTAAGGATGGGAAGGTGGTTTTTCTATTACTCTATATAGATAACATTTTGCTAATTGGCAATGATGTTAGGAAGTTGTCATCAATTAAATTATGGTTAACCAAGCAGTTTGACATGAAAGACTTGGGTGAAGCTAATTATGTTCTTGATATCTAGATATTTCAGAATAGGAAGAACAGAATGATAGTTTTATCCCAAGTGGTCTATATAGATAAAATTCTCAAGAGGTATGCAATATAAAATTCCAAGAAAGGTGGGCAACCATCTAGGTCTTGAATTACTCTTTTTAAGAAAAACTCACCAAAGTTTGATGAAGAAATAGAATACATAAAGAAAGTAACTTATGCTTCGGTAGTTGGTAATCTCATGTATGCTATATTTTATATACGACCAGAGATTTATTATGCCGTCGGGAGAGTAAGCCGATTTCAATCGGATCCAAGATCGGACCATTGGGTTGTAGTCAAGCTTATCTTTAAATACCTAAGAAGGACCCGAGGGTATATGCTTGTGTATTTGGGTGAGGATCTAACACCCCTAGGATACACTAATTCAGACTTTCAATCCTGTCCAAATTCGAGAAGATTGACCTCTTGTTTTGTGTTTACTCTAGACGACAGTGCCATTGTTTGGAGAAGTGTCAAACAACATTGCACTTCAGATTCAACAATGGAAGCTGAGTATGTGACAGCTAGTGATGCTTCGAAAGAAGTAGTGTGCCTTTGCAAGTTCCTTGGGAATCTTGAGGTAGTTCCTGGTATAGATAAGGTGATATCACTGTTTTGTGATAATGTTACAGCAATAGCTAATGGTGAGGAGCCAAGATTTCACAAGAAGAGTAAGCATATTCATCAAAAGTATCATGTGATAAAGAACTTCATTGGGGACAGGCATGTTACTGTATGCAAAATCGCATCTGAGGATAATTTAGTCGATCCATTCATGAAGACACTAACTGTGAGGGTTTTTTAGAGGAGTGTAGAATCTATGGGGATGCGAGATATGCCACGTTTGCTCACTTAGTGCAAGTAAGAGATTGTTAGCCATGGTGCCCTTAAGGAGTAAAATGTTGTAATATGTTTTTAGAGACATTTTATCAATAAAGAATTTGTTCATTATTTATATACCAATTGTTGTCCTCTTTACATTCATATCTATTGAATGTATGATAAGCAAACAAAAGTCTAAGACTATTAGTCCAAACCTTTAAGAATCAAGCATATGATGGACAAATTATGCAAAAGACTTGATTCTAAAGGTGATAGTCTAAATCGTAAGATCCACAATCGAGGGAATAAAGTTGGAAGCTTTATTCATGCTATGATTGTTATGTTGTCTACATCCCTAACGGAAGATGGCTTGTCTTGGCCATCGGAGTGGGATTTCGCAAGTAGAAACATTGAAACATTGTCATAGGTGACAATGTATTGGATTAGGATATAAAGTTGAACTAATTTGGATTAATAATTATGTCTATACAGATCAATTCGCTTTCGACAATCATGTGTTGTATCTTAATCTTGAAATAACTAATGGGCATGTTATCTTGACTTATGTCTTTTGATATACCAAAGGGTGACATCCTAACTTTATGATGGTATGCATATCGATACGTTAGAGACATGACTCTTGATAGTGTAGACCTGTTATTCATAGATATAGAATCCATAGTTGTTTTTACAGAGTTAATGATATTCTCTTATATGTATTATCCTATAATTGGAAGACTAAAGCGCTCAACCATTTGGATGCAAAGGTGTAACCGATTGGTATACTGTCTTTGTATGGTAAGTTTTTCGATAGTGAGATAATGAAACGTAAGAAAAAAATGATCGGGAAGGTATGATAGAATTTATCCTTAAGCTGATTATGGATATCCTATTGGGATACGATATATTATGATATGTCATAGAGACTTTGCTATTCGGGCTTCATAATTCTATATAGTTTGAGAGTGCAGCTCTAAGCTTTTAATAGAGTAATGTCAGAGCTGATAATTATAAATGTATATCTGGTTATTGGGTTTCATAATTATTGAAGCTTGAACTATATAGGTCCATCAGGTCCCCCTTTACTAGCTTATAATAACTCCTATAACGATACGGCGTGCTTTTCTAATAAATTGGTGACTTATGTAAATTATTGATTGGCTAAAATTTAATAGGATCAAATAATTTATGTCTGTTTATCTGTTGAATTAATTTTGTGAATTAATTCAAGATAAACATGTTGAATAATTGAAAATATTTATTTTTTATGAGATTATCTAGATATGACTGTTTTGATTAGATAACTTCTTTATTAGGTTATTTGAATTAAAACTAAGGCTCTATCTAAAGAATCTCACATAGAAAATAAAATATTTTCAGAGATCATATTATCGCAAGTTCAACAAGTTGGTCTGTTAGTTTGGCCTACCAATGCAATAAGTTTGACAAGCCGATGGATAAGTTTGACTACCGATCTAACGATTTAACATATTTTCAAGATTTCACAAGTACTTGAGAAGGACTCAAGAGTATATGCTTGTGTATTGGAGTGAGGATTTAACACCTCTAGGATACACTAACTCTAATTTCTAATCCTGTTTGGATTCTAGAAGATCGACTACTGGTTTTGTGTTTACTTTGGGTTGTGGTGCCATTGTTTGGAGAAGTATCAAGCAAGATTACACTTTGGATTCAACGATAGAGGCTGAGTGTGTGGTAGCTAGTGAGGCTTCGAAAGAAGCAGTATGGCTTCGTAATTTCCTTGGGGACCTTGAGGTAGTTCCTGGTATAGATAAGGCGGTATCGCTATATTGTGATAACAGTACGGCAATAGCTAATGCTAAGAAACCAAGATTTTACAAGAAGAGTAAGCATATTGATTGAAAGTATCATGTGATAAAGGACTTCATAGAGGGCGGGCATGTTGCTATATGCAAAATCACATCCGAGGACAATTTAGCTTATCCATTTACAAAGACAGTAATTGCGAGAGTTTTTGAAAGGCATGTGGATGTTATGGGGACGTGGGATTTGTCATATTTACTCACTTAGTACAAGTGGAAGATTGTTAGACATGTATGCCTTAAGGAGTAAAAATGTAATATGTTTTTGGAGACATTTTTATCAATAAAGAGTTTATTTATTATTCATATACCAAATTGTTGTCCTCTTTACATTTGTATTTGTTAGATGTATAATAAGCAAACAAAAGTCTAACACTGTTAGTTTAAACCTTTAGAATCAGGCATATGATGGATAGGTTATACGGAAGACATGATTCTAAAGGTGACAATCTAAATTATAAGATCTGCAATCAAGGGAATAAAGTTAGGTGCTTTATTCATACAAAGATTGTTATGTTGTCTATATCCTTAATAGGAGATGGTTTGTCTTGGCCATCGGAGGTGAACTCCGTAAATAGAAACAGTGGTACATTGCCATAGGTGACAATGTATTGGATCGGGACATAAAATGTAATTGATTTGGATTAATAATTCTGTCTCGGCAAATCAATTCACTTTAGACAATCATATGCGTTGTATCTTAATCTTGAGATGAATAGTGGGCCTATTGTCTTGACTTATGTCTTTTGGTATACCAAAGGGTGACATCCATAATTTATTATGGTACACATACTGGTACGTTAGAAACATGACTTTTGATAGCATAGACTTGTAATTCATAGATACAGAATCCATAGCTCCTCTTTAGGAGTCAATGATATCCTCTTGTATGCATTATCATGTAATTAGAAGACTAAAGCGCTCAACCATTTGGATGCATAGGAGTAACCGAATGGTATACCATCTTTGGATGGTTAGTTTTTCGATGGTGAGATAATGAAACATAAGAGAAAACTAATAGGGAAGGTAAGACAAAATCTATCCTTAAGCCGATTATGGATATCCTATGGGGATACTATACATTACGATATGTCATGAAGACCTAGCTATTCAGGCTTCGTAATTCTATATAGTTCGAGAGTACAGCTCTAAGCTTTTAGTAGAGTAGCTTTAGAGCTGAGAATTATGAAATGTATATCTAGGTTATTAGGTTTCATAATTATCAGGATCTTGAACTATATGAGTCCATCAGGTCCTTTTTGCTAGCTCATAATAAATCCTATAACGACACATCGTGCTTTTCCAATTAATTGATGACTTATGTTAAATTATCATATTAGCTGAAATTCGATAGGATCAAATAATTCATGTCGGTTTATCAGTTGAATTAATTTTGTGAAAAATTAATTCAATATAAATTGTTGAATTATCAGAAATATTTATTTTCCTAAAGATTATCTAGATATTGTTGTTTTAATCAAATAGCTTCTCTATTAGATTATTTGAATTAAAATTGAGATTTTATCCAAAGAATATCGGGTGAAAAGTAAAAGATTCGCAAGGATCATTTATCGTAAGTTTGTTAGGCCAATCTTGAAGTTTGACCTGCCGATAGAGTAAGTTTGGCAAGCTGATCTACCAGTTCAGCCCGTCGACCAAATGATAATCTGATCATGCATTATTATGTGATTTTATCAAATATTAATCTACATTTAAATTTTTAAGACCTTATCTGATAAGGACGAACCACGGGGACAACCTCTATAAATAAGAAGTAAGACCCATATGTTATTTGGATTAATTGAGAGATCAAGAGTGAGCACTCTATACTATGAGTCTCTGAAACTCCCCTAAAGAGCTATTGTTCACAAATCACGAATAGTAGTTTTGGGTATCTCTCAATTGGTTGGAAGGAGAGTCACTAGGGAAGAGCTATACGACATGCGCCCATATGAACCCCGATCGTGGACAGAGAATAGCAAAGAAGACTAGTTGGTTAAGGCTCTTCTAGAATGCCTTTTTCTTCATTGACTGCAAGAGTTCTTTAGTAAACAAGGTTAGTAAGATCTGGTTAATTTATGCACATAGTGTGTCAAACTTGTGTTTTGGAAGATACTCTGGTATAAAAATTTTTTAAATTTCCACTGTATACTATTTTTCCAACAGTTTCCTTGTTGAACTTATTTTGTTCATTATAAAAAATTGCTTATTATATTTTAGAAAAAATCACTCGAAAACTTTGTGTACTTTTGGTTTGTAGATTTGAACAAAAATTTCATAGGGCATTTGATTTGACAGTTTAGACTGAAAAAATTCTAATTCAAGCTGATTTTGCTCTATAATTTTGCCTCAACATATTTGAAATGCTAGGCAATCTTAGAGCTTAAAATTTTTTGTAAGAGGACATTGTAATAAAAAATTTAAGCTTATGGTTCAAACTATAAACTGAACAAATGCAACCATCCTATTCATGTTTCTAAACACAAGGTAAAAACAACAATGTTATATTTTTAGGTATATAAATGTGAAATCCTTGATAGAAATTCAAATAAAGGAGAAAAAGAATATTGACTATAAAAATTAAATATCAATTAGTTTGTCAAATACTGTAGCAAATCAAATTCTATAAGAGAAAACATTGTAGCAACACTGATTTAATTGAAACTTTTTTGTTCAAACTGGTTCTTCGAGATACTCTCTTAAACTTAGAGAGTACATAAGGTAGACTTCCTAGACCTTTCCTTTTTTTTAGAAGCCTAGACCTTTTTAAAGGATAATATTTGAATCTTTTATCGATGATGTGTTCTCTTTCTAAGACGTGTAACCTTGTTAACCCGAGGTGGTAAATGCACATATAAGAGCATAGTGTAACGTACAAAAAGTCCCACATCGGCTAGGTAGAGGACCGAAGAGCAGTACTTAAGTCTTGGGCTGCCCACCTCTCAATAAGAGCTCTTTTGGGACGTGACAAGTTGTATCAGAGCGGGGTACTGCCTCCCTGGTGTGTGGACTCTCCACGGTCCAGTGGGACGCTCAAGGGAGCCGATCCGTGACAAGGGCGTCACGCAATTGGGTGGAGGAGAATGTAACGTACAAAAAGTCCCACATCGGCTAGGTAGAGGACCGAAGAGCAGTACTTAAGTCCTGGGCTGCCCACCTCTCAATAAGAGCTCTTTTGGGACGTGACAATAGGGTCCATTTGACATTGTTGTATCTCTTTCTTTTAAGCAATTGAAGAAGTGAAGTAAAATTCATGGATATTCAATTAGCATTACAAGCGCAAGTATTTTTTAGACTCATAAAAGCATGGCAAAATAATTTTTGGATGGCTTTCATTGAAAGCACTAGGGAGATCCGAAACGCATTTAAAAGTTATTCCAATGCTTGGCTTTTGGACTCGTATAATTTTTATTAAAATTGCATGCCATTTAAAATTTATTTGGTTCCAAAAAACAATGCCAAAGCCTTAAAAAAAAAAAGAAAAGAAAACAATGCCAAAGAGGCTCTTAATATTTTTAACAAAGTAGCTTACCTCATTACAAAAGTAAAAGTCGTATTTAATAAAGTTAGTACTTCGTGCTTTCTAAAATTTATTACGTGGTTAGGAACTTCGTACTCTCTACAATTTATTACATATTTAGAGAGATCTATAAGGTATAGATTGTTGGTAAACTTTATATTCTATCAAAATCATATTATAATTAAGTATATACAAATATGAGAGTTAATCACACAAAAGAAATTTTTGTTAGTGTCGATACCCTTAAAGCATATAGTTTTTTGCATAAATAAATAAATAAAGTGAATTTTTATTATATTTATGTACATGTATTTTAAATGCTTTATAAATCTTATTTAAATTTCATAATTGTCTATGTGACTTTAAATATTGCATATAAGCATTATATATTAGTGGATAATATTTAAGGAAGATAGAGAGATAGACTAACAAGGTGTTCATGATCGAAGAAGAGGGAGATTGAAGGGACATCGGAGTAGAGGGGGAGGAAGATTGACGAGGCCTATCACACAGCCAGAAGAGAGGGTGAATGACAAAGGCGGGGAATAACGGGGGTCGTGAGGTGGAATGGCCACGGAATGGGTTATGAGGTGGCAGCACATTGTCGGAAACTAGTGGTGAAGCATTGTGTTGAGATTTGTCGATTTCACAAAGAGAAAGAGAGCGAGGCCGGTGAGCAAGTGGTGGGTGTTTACTAGAGGCAAGAGATGGGAGGAGGTAATCTCGGACACTATGAAGAAAAGGTGGGGTTGACAAAAGGGTTAAAGTACATATTTTTTTTTATGTTTTTAATTTTAGTATCTTAAAAGTTTTCATGCTTTTATCAAAATTTTTTAGATTTTAGATGGCACGTGATCAATTCCATACAAAAAATAACGTCTGTCAATTAAATTTGTCCTTTTACATTTAAAAACCAAAGTTTAGGTAAAGTAAAGATAAAGACCAAATTTTTATTTTTGCATAAGATTAGGTACTAACCAAGAAATTAACCCTAAAAAAATTCCGACATGTTCTCTCGTTGAACCTGTTTTGTTCATTATAAAAAATAATCCTGACATTTTCACTCGTTGAACCTGTTTTGTTCATTATAAAATAATTGCTTATTATATTATGTAACGCTCAAAATTTATTGCGTACAAGTAGTATGTAAATAGGTGGATTAGTGTGCCAAATTATAATTTAAAATTTATCCAAATCATTTTGTGGTATCTTTCAAAACAATCTCATTTTAACTATTTTGTGAGATATCTTAAATTTTAAATTTTGTTAAATTTACCATAAGTTGATTTTAGCATTTTGTAAACTCTTGTAAATTAATTTTGATGATATCTATTTAATTTATTCTATTTAATTGTCTACCTTAAAATCCTAGCCTCCCACTATTCATTCTCTCTCACTCTCCCTCACTCTCTCTCTCGCCACTTTCTCTTTTTTTCTCTCTTCCTTTTCATTTTTTCCCTTTCTCTTCCCGTCGCTCTCCTCTCTCTTTTTCACTGCAAAAAAAAAAAAAAAACCCATTCCTTCAAGCTAATCAAAGGCCAAGAAAGTGAGCCAAGATTCATCAAACTCCTTTCAAAAACACTCTTTGAGGTTAGCTCTCTCTCTTCAAGATTCAAGTTTTATTTTGGATTTTCGCTTTAAATCTTCCATACATATTGCAATCCGAGCATGTATGAGCTCAAATAACACTTAATCTGAGCCTTGTTTGAATAAAGATGAGATTTAAACTAGCTTTTAAATTTTCTATTTTTTGAAATAAACTTTGAATTCGCATGAAAACTTGCTAAAAAGTATTTAAATGTGTTCTATTGTGTTAATCTATCATATTTAGATGTTATCCATGCTCTGAGAACTGTAAAACAGGTTAAAAGTGAGCTTTGGGCTTGGATTAGCCAAGGCTCAAAATCTAGAATTTTCTAGATTTTGATAGATTGGCAGGCTGAACTTGAGCTTTGGCAGGCTAGATTCAAGAGCTTGACAGGCCAAACTCATTTCTTTAGTAGGCCAAATTCCAACAGTTCGACAAGCCAGACTTGGGTGGCCAGTAGGCTGAACTTTAATAGTTTGTAGTCCAACCGGGCTATATGAAATAGTTGTTTTTCACTAGTTTTCACTGTTTAGAATGTAAATAAGGAATTTGGGCTGTGACATGATTTCTTAAATGTTAAAAGGCACATTAAAACACCATGAGATAACATAGCATTGTAGAGTACTCCAAATTAGATATTGACATATCCAATTCACGTCTAAGGTTGTTTGTGATTTCAAAGAGCTAACGTGTAGTGGACCGAGACTACGGTGTTTATGTTATCATGCTAGATAATAAGGTAGGACTATAGACCCCTTTTTTTCCTTAATAGCCTTGATTTTAAAAAAGTTTTGGCCATGATGTTGTTCCTAAAAATGTTTTCCTAGGTACGATTATGATATATTTATTCAATCATTTTTAGTAATTACAGATTGATGAAATGATTAAAATGAACAATGAATGGCATAATAAATGTAAATAAGAAAACTCAGTAATATGAGACTCGAGTGATGATATAGTACCAAACAAGTTAGAAGTACCATTTAGAATGATATACTAGGGCATAATGCCATAATCAGAGATCAAGTCATATAGAGAGTGACATTGGGGGCAAGCCCTCAAACTCAATTGGACCACTACGGTGTAATATTATTAGGTTTGCATAGTGAATAATGATAAACATGATAACAGATGATTATTTGACTAGAATGGTAAGTATTTTAATAACTGGCTTTATTTATTATTATTTTTATATAGTTTACCTTGTATTAAGGCAATTTCATTTATCCAAATTAATGTTTTCAAAGACTAAGTCCTACTGAGACTTTCACTCATGATTTTATTGTTTTAAAATTTCCCCCCTTCCAAGTGGTTTGTAATAGACCATAGATTTAGGATATGGCTGATTAAGTGAGTGGACCGTAGAAATTTAAAATTCAGCTATCTATTCATTTGGTTAAGGCATGTGGTATGTAAGTACCATTTATGTTGGTTGGACTATGGTTTGCATTTTATTTTATGTTGATATCAAGTGTGTGCACAATGTGGGTCCAGTATGGCCCAGCTCGATCTTACTAATTTTAGATTTTAATTTAGTTTAATACAGAGGAAATTCATGGCATTTTATCTAAAAGTTTTAAAGCTCACTACTTTTTAATAAATAACCCTAATAATTAATAGGTGAGTTGAGTTAATATTATTTAATTAATTTAATTAAACCTCCACGTTACCACCCGGGTTTGGGTTCGTGACATATCAAGATAGAACAATGACAAAGTAGTGCAAAATGTAGCGTTGATCACTTGGTCTACAACATGTCTACCCAACAAACTAGTAGTCAAACACATGGGATACTCAAGGGACTTTAATAAAATAGGTGGCTGGTAGGTATCGGTGGGTGACTGTAACACCCAGAAATTAATTAAGTATAATTGGTAAGTAATTGGTGAATTAGTGTGCCTTATTGTAGTTTAAACTTAATCTAATTATTTTGTGATATTTTCTAATTAATTTCACTTTTAATTATTTCTATTAGTTACTTTAAATTTTGGAATCCTTCCTTACCAAAGCACAGACAAACTTGATACTACTCTGCCAAAATCATGTGTTGGACGTGGTATTCACCTTGAAAACCACTTAGCCTACCCCTCTATTTATTTTCCTTTCCCTCTCTTTCACTCTCATTTTTTCTCATCTCTTTCTCTCTCTTTCGCTCTCCCTCTTCTACTTTTGATTCTTCCAGCCTTCAAGAGGAGGCCTAGGGGACGAGCCTTTGAAGCCACAAGCCCATTCAAATTGGCTCAAAGATCAAACTCAAGGTTAGCTTTCTCTCTCTTTTTTCAAAGTTTCTAAGTTTATTTTCAAAACTTTAATCTTTCTTGAATATTGTAATCTAAGCTTTCTTACGCTCAAATAACATTTAATCTAAGTTGTAGAATTTGTTTTACCATGAATCTAAGTTGGTTTGGACAAATATTGAGCTAAATCAAGTCTTTTTTCTCTTTTTTTCTCATTTTTGGATTAATTTGAAAATTTCCATGAAAAATTTGTTAAAAAGTGTTTAAATATGTTCTATCGTACTATTTTAATATTTTTAGACATTATCCATACTCTAGAAAATACAAAATAGGTTAAAATGAGCTTTTAAGCTCGGATTGGCCGAGACTCAAAAGCTAGAACTTTCTAGATTTTGATGGATTCGTAGGCCGAACATAGACTTTGGTAGGTCGGATTCAAGAGTTTGATAGGCCAAACTCATATCTTCGATAGGTCAGACTCAAGCAGTCCAACAGACCCGACCCAGATGATCAGTTGGCTGAACCTTGGTAGTTTAGTAGGCCGAACCAAGGACTCCGGCAGGCCTACCCAACTATATGAAAAATGGCTGTTTTCACTCGTTTTCACTGTTTAAGACATAAATTGAGACTTTGCTATGGCTTGGTTTAGTGAACATTAAAGGCACACTAAAACACCATAGAATAGCATAGCATTGTAGAATACTCCAAGTTAGATATAGACGCATTTAGTTTGTAATTAAGGTTGTTTGCGATTCTAAGAATCAAACGTATAGCAGGCCAAGACTATGGTGTACATGCTATCATATTAGATGACGAGGTAGAACTCTAAACCCCTTTTTCTTTGGTAGCCATGTTTTAAAAGATTATTGGCCATAACGTATTTCTTGAAAAATGTATTATAGGTATGATTATAATGTATTTATTCAATTATTTTCAATTAATGTGGAATGATGAAATGACTCTAATGAACAATGAACATAAAAGATGAATGAAAATGAGAAAACTCGGTGGTATGAGACCCAAGTAATGATATAGTACTAAATGAGTTAGAATTACCATTTTGAATAATATAATGAGGCATGATGCCATAATTCAAAGATCGGGTCATGTAGAGAGCGATCTTGAGGGCAGGTCTCAAAACCTAGCTAGGCCACTACAGTGGTGATATTATTGGCTTTGCCAAGTGATTAATGATAAACATGATAACATATAATTATTAGACTAGAATGGTAACCGAAACTATAAGTATATGAATAGTTGGCCCTATTTATAGTTCTCTTTATAGTTTACTTTAAATTAAAGCGATTTTATTTATTTAAGTTAATGTTTTCAAAGACGAAGTCCTACTGAGCCTTTTGTCACAATTTTATTGTTTTAAAATTACCCCCTTCCAGGTGGCTTATAGTACACCATTGATTAGGATGTGGCTAATTACGAGAGTGGACCGAAGGAGCTTCGACATAGTTAACTGTTTATTTGATACATATGGCATGTAAATATCATTTATTTTGGTTGGACTATGGTTTGCATTCTGTTTTATGTCGATTTTATGTATGTACACAATGTGGGCACTATATGGCCCTATTTGCTCTGACTAGATTCATATCATAATTTAACTTAACCCAGTGATGATTCATAGCATCATCTATTAGAACTAAACAAATGGTATTCATCTAAAGGTTAATTTGCCATGTTTTTCATAAATAATCCTAATAATTACTAGGCAAGTTTAGTTAATATTATTTAACTAATTTAATTATACTGCTACATCATCACCTGGGTTTGCATTCGTGACATATTGGTATCAGAGCCCTAGGTTTTGATCCTTGGGAATTATGCACACATAGATGTAACATTACCGAACCATTGATAGTCTAATTCCCTTATTGAGGAATGAGAGATTGATGCCTAGGCATTTTTATGCCACTAATTACTCAAACCCTGTTAATGACGAGGGAATGATAGGTGTTAAGTCTGCTGCCATTAGGCTAATGGTGGCAAGGGCATAATGTGGAAATCCTATGGTGAGTCACCAAGAAAGGTATTCCTAAGAACTTAGTCATGTTGTAATTCTAGTCTTTAACAAAATAGAGACCTTCTGCTCAAGTTGTTGAACAATGATTTGACTTCATGGAAAGATTTTTGGATACATTAAGAATGCCTAAAGAATATTGTGTCAAGTTAAGCAAGGTGCAAACTGAAAGGTAGTGTTAACACATGATAGAAATATAAAGGATAACGGAAAGTTAAATAGATAAAGTTAAGAGGATGTTCTAAGACCCTTATTACCCACAAGGATCTAAGGACGAGGAAATGATTGAATTTCATCATCTGAGAACAAACAAAGATACTGTTATGAAATATGAGACAAGTTTACCTAGGTGACTTGGTGCTCCCTCCACCATAATATGCATTAGGTTGTGAGAAAGATGCTTCAAGATGCTCCCTTAAATGTTCTATCCAGCAACAACTAGCTGCTTTAAGGATACAGATGCATGGTGAATCAGTGTCATCAGCATTGTCGATTAAGAAAGACAAAGGTCGCTTACTATGAGGACGAGATAAAGATCATGGGTGGACCTTGAAGGAACAACGAGAGGAATCTGTTTTGGTCGAGGAACCAGCACGGTGGTGTCAACAATGGAAGTGGTAGCCCTACTGATAGTAAAAGAACAACCCTTGTGATTTTCATCGTTACTTTTGCCCGTAGTAGTTTACCACAAAATTAGCATTTCTTAGTTTTAGCTCATGATCTACCCGATAATGGTGTCATAAATTCTCTCATTATCCATTTGTATCTGCCTTGATGTTAGAAATAGAAGGTTTAGCATGATTATTACTTCACCTTCAAAATGAGTGTATGCGAGTAACAAATGAATTTTTGTTAAAAAAAATTCATGATTGGGGGTGAGACCTAAGAAATGATTTGATAGGAATCCCAATCTATATTTATAGTATAATCCTAAGAGCAGATTGGCTGCCTAGGTACAATGTTGTAATTGATTGTTACCTTAGAAAGGTAATCCGGATGACCGAAAAGGAAAATCTTGATCATTTGCCAAGGTGGTGATGACTAGATGATGACTGAATGATTCTTGAAATTGTGTTTAGGTGAATCATACTGTACCAATACTAGTGTAGTCAATTTAGCTCGTTGAGCATTTCTTTAAACTCTTGAGGAAAGGTTAAGCGTAAACAAGTATGAATTCCACTGCACTATGAGGTCTAGATTAGTATTGAGTTACTCCCTGGGATTGTTCATTTTCCACCATGCCATATCAGATGGCATCGACAGAAGTGAAAGAATTAAGGAAGCAGCTTTGAGGGCTCGTAGATGGAGGATATGCATGAATGGTACATCACTATGGGATGAAACAGTTCGGTTTGCTAGGAAACATGATAGGACTCTTGGGTTAAGAATTGGCTACTGGCAATCAAATTGGATCTTAGAGACGAACCAACAACAACTGCCTAGGATTCATGCATTGTTTGGATAGTTGGAAGGTTCCCAATATTTCTCAATAATGGATTCACGTACAAGGTATCATCAGCTCAAAATAGAGGAAGAACGAACCTCTAGAATGGCCTTTAGGACTCAGCATGGACACTTTAAATTCCTTGTAATATCCTTCAGATTGGCAAATGCTCCAACAGCTTTTACAGACTTAATGAAATTAGGACTTTTTGCCTAATTTGGATCAATTCGTAATCATGTTCATTGATGATGTACTAATTTATTCTAGGATAGGAGGATTATGAACAGTATTTGAGAATTGTTGTATCGACTTTGTGGGAACATCAGCTATATGGTAAGGAAGGAGAAGTGTGAGTTTTAATCAACATGAGTTGAGTTTCTAGAAGTATGTTATCTTTGATCAAGATATTTTAGTGAATCCTCCTAAGATAAAGACAATGGTGCATTAGGAATAGGCAAAGGACATAGTTGAAAATTCAAGGTTTCCTAGTACTCGGAAGGTACCACAGGAAGTTTGTGCAACATTTCCCAAGGATAGCAGCACCATTGATGCAATTGACTATGAGGAAGGTTTAGTTTAGATGGAACACAAAATGGGAGCATGCTTTTCAAGATTGAAGACCCAATTGACTACTACTCTAGTGTTGATTACACTAAATCGCGATGACCCATAAGAAAATCATACTGATGTGTCAAGAGGTAGAATTGGATGCATGATGATGCAACATGGGCGAGTCGTAACGTAGGAGTCATAATAACTGAGCCATTCAGGCAAGTTATTTCACTCATGATTTGAAATTTGCAGCAGCTATTTGTGCACCAAGGATTGGAGGTATTGTCTATATGAAGCTAAATCTCAGATAATTCTTAGATCATAGAAGATTGAAGTGTCTATTCACTCAAAGGGAGTTGGTTTTAGACTTCTATAATTTTTGTTTGTCTGGCATTAGAAGATTGGAGAAGAAACTTTGTGAATATGAATTATGGAGATATGAGGAAAGCAAATAAGATTTGGTTTATATCTTGGAATTTATTTTGATACTTGTTTAGTTAGTGAGACAAGAACAGTGATAACATAAACATTTTAAGGAAGCATGGATACAGATTAAAAGCAAGGAGCAATTTGATGTACAAAAGGTCCATACAAATAAGTCTTTATATTTCATGGGGTCTTTGGTTATGCTTATAATCGAAGAAGTAATAAAAGTTAGATCCAATGAAGTGCATAGGTCTTGTAAGTACAAGTATATATTTTGATCTAAAAAGAGACGAAAGTTGGTATGGGAACATGGAATAGAAATGTTTTGGAATTATGCTGCCAAATGAATGACATGTAATCAAGTGTAAGCCCAAAACAGAGGCAAGGTGTTATTTACATCATTGTGGTCAGGTTGACAAAAACAATGCGATTTATACGGTTTGGATCGACATACATAAAGAGAGCCTAGGAGGATTGTATCCTGAGGAATGCATATGAGTTTCGTTATTCATCACTTTGATGGAAATATCCGGTTTACTGATAAGTATGGAAAAGTCTCCAACACGCATTTGGTACAAATTTGAATTTCAACACCACTTTTCATCCTTCGACCGATGGATAGTCTAGGCGAGTTATTCAGATTCTTGAGGATGTGTTACGTATTTGTAACTGTAAGTTTTGACAGAATTTGGGGGAAGCATATAAGTTCGACTTAATTTGTTATACAATGATAGTCACCAAGTGAATGTGGATATGGCATCCTTCGAGATACTTATAGGAGATCGTGTTGATTACAGATTTGCTAAATAGAGCTAAAAGAGAGGATTGTCATCGAACCAGGTGAAATCCATGAAAATGATGGGTCGGTTGTCGCAACGTGAGATTGATTAAGGACAACCCAGAACCGATAAGGGAATCATGCTGATAAAAGACGTTGACTTTTATGATTGATTTTGTTTTTTACAAGGTCCCTTTGCATAAAGGAATTATATGTTTCAATGTAAGTGGAAAACTATTACTCAGGTTTGACGGGCCATTTATTATTTTCCGAGTTGATGCAGTTATGTATTGACTTGATCTTTTCATAAACTTTCTTGCGCATGTAGCATGTAACATGTATTAATGCTTTCGGAAAGCTATCCTGACACAAGAAAGATTGCTACATTCTCTGATTTAGTGATACCAGAGGATATGACTAGTGAAGAGGCATTAACCTGTGAAGTCGTGACATATCATGAGTGGAAGTCCTATGGTAACAACATGGTGCCAACATTCATGACAGTCACATAGTACCACTTGTTCTGAGGATGATGATAGGAATAGTGTTGTACTATTGATTTTAATTTAATTATCCATCCACCCTTATGGTTAGTACCCACATGATGGTGATTACCAATGGAACTCATTTTAGCTAAGTATTTTATTTATCTAATTCATTTGATTAGCTGTTAAGTTTAACAAAACTTGATTAGTTTAACTCGTTTCAGCTAAATTTACTTCAATTAAGTTGTATGGTTGTTTAGTTTAATAAATTAGTAGTCCTTGTCGTAGCCCACAGGTCATGAGAAGTAAGGCTCGACATGAGAATTAGAATTGATTATGCGAGGATTGTACCTGTATATGTTTGTTTTGAGATGATTTCTGATTTCGAGGATGAAAATCCTTTTAGGGGTGGAGAGCTATAACACCCAGAAATTAATTAAGTATAATTGGTAAGTAATTGGTGAATTAATGTGCATCATTGTAGTTTGAACTTAATCTAATTATTTTGTGATATTTTCTAATTAATATCACTTTTAATTATTTCTATTAGTTATTTTAAATTTTGGAACAAAATAATTTGTCAAATTCCAAAACAAGTCCTTTCTTACCAAAGCTCAAACAAACTCGATACTGCTCCACCAAAACCATGTGCTGGACGTGGTATTTGCCTTGAAAATCACTTATCCTACCCTTCTATTTATTTTCCTTTCCCTCTCTTTCACTATCATTTTCTCTCATCTCTCTCTTTCCCCTTCTCCCTCTTCTACTTCCGATTCTTCCAGCCTTCAAGAGGAGGCCTAGGGGACAAGCCTTTGAAGCCACAAGCCCATTCAAATTGGCTCAAAGATCAAACTCAAGGTTAGCTTTCTCTCTCTCTTTTCAAAGTTTCTAAGTTTATTTTCAAAACTTTAATCTTCCTTGAATATTGTAATCCAAGCTTCCTTACGCTCAAACAACATTTAATCTAAGTTGTAGAATTTGTTTTACCATGAATCTAAGCTGGTTTGAATAAAAATCGAGCTAAATCAAGTCTTTTTTTTTCTTTTTTTCTCATTTTTGGAATAATTTGAAAATTTCCATGAAAAACTTAGGAAAAAGTGTTTAAAAATGTTCTGTCATGCTATTTTAATATTTTTGGACATTATCCATGTTCTAGAAATTGTAAAACAGGTTAAAAATGAGCTTTGAGCTAGGATTGGTTGAAACCTGAAAGTTGAAACTTTCCAACTTTTAACGGATCAACAGGCCGAATTTAAGACTTCAGCAGGCCGGACTCATATCTTCGGCAGGCCAAACTCAAGTAGTCCTGTAGGCCAGACCTAGATGATCGGTAGGCTAAACCTTGACAGTTCTGCATGCTAGACCTTGACAGTTCTGCAGGCCAACCGGACTCTATGAAAAATGGCTGTTTTCACTCATTTTCACCGTTTAAGAGATAAATTGAGACTTTGACTTTATGGCTTGGTTTTGTGAATATTAAAGGCACACTAAGACGCCATAGAATAGCATAGCATTGTAGAATACTCCAAGTTAGATATTGACGCATTTAGTTTATAATTAAGGTTGTTCGTGGTTCTGAGGATCTGACGTATAGCTGGCCAGGACTGTGATGTGTGCACTATCATATTGGATGACGAGATAGGACTCTAAACCCCTTTTTCCTTGGCAGCCATGTTTTAAAAGAGTATTGGCCACAGCATATTTCCTATGAAATGTTTTCCAAGAATGATTATAATGTACTTATTCTATTATTTTCAGTAAATGTGGAATGATGAAATGACCATAATCAACAATGAATCGAAAAAAAATGAATGAAAATGAGAAAACTCGGTAGTATGAAACCCGAGTAATGATATAGTACTAAACGAGTTCGAAAAACCATTCATAATAATAAAATGAGGCATGATGCCATATTCAAAGATCGGGTCATGTAGATAATGACCTTGGGGGCAGGTTCTAAAACCGAGCTGGGCCACTACAGTGGTGATATTGTTAGCTTTGCCTAGTGATTAACAATAAACATGAAACATATAATTATTAGACCAGAACGGTAACTGGAACAGTAACTATATGAATAGTTGGCCTTATTTACAATTCTCCTTTTAGTTTACTTTGAATTAATGCGATTTTATTTATTTAAGTTAATGTTTTCAAAGACTAAGTCCTACTGAGCCTTTTGCTCATGATTTTATTGTTTTAAAATTCCCCCCTTCTAAGTGGCTTACGGCACACCATTAATTAGGATGTGGCTAGTTGTGAGAGTGGCCTGTAGGAGCTTAGACATAGTTAACTATTTATTTGATTAAGGCATATGGTATGTAAATATCATATATTTTAGTTGGACTATGGTTTGCATTCTGTTTTATGTCGATTTTAGGTGTGTGCATAATGTGGGCCCCGCATGGCCCCCCTTGCTCTCACTAGATTCATATCGTAATTTAACTTAACCCAGTAATGATTCATAGCATCATCTATTAGAACTTAACAAACGGTATTCATCTAAAGGTTTTAAATTTGCCATGTTTTTCATAAATAATCCTAATAATTAACAGGCGAGTTTAGTTAATGTTATTTAACTAATTTAATTAAACCGTCAGGTCACCACCTGGGTTTGGGTTCGTAACAGTGACCTCTGCGAAATTTATTTTTGAGTATAATTAAAGCTGTTTGCAATAACTGAAAGAAACTGCTTTTGACTTATTTATTCTAATAATTTACTTTTTGATATATGTCGATGCACCTTTGAAAAATAGTTTTGGTATTTATAAACACTTCTAAGACAAGCTAACCATTTAGCATTTATTAAAAAAAGTGCTAATGAAAATCTATTTTATTTCCATTTTTGAACTTTTTGTTAAAGAAGAACAAATTAGGGATTCTATTCGTGTCTTTGGATTTTATAACTTTTTACACCAATAAAAATTTTCAACTTATTTAATCAAATGGGTTCAAAATATTCTAAAATTAAAAAACACTTTTTATACATTATCTAAACACTAATTAAAAATTTTTAATTTATCTTCTTTTTTTTTTTTCACTGCTTAAAATAAAAGCACCAACTACCCCGCCCTTATCAAGAAAGCAAGACTAATACCAGTACTGGTTGTATTACATGGGGAAACCTCCAAAGCTATACAGACAACAATTGAACAAAGCTCGAAAGCTATTGAGACAATTATTGAAGACCTTGAGGAGTGGACCCAGGCAAAGTCATTGCATTTTGTCTTATTCAATTGGTTTTGCATCTATCGTTTGGATAATAAACTCCAATGCTTATCTCCCACAATTTTAGATAACGACTTTGTTGTCTTAGATGTTTAACCTGTCCCATCTTGGTCATTTCTGAGGGAATTGTTCTAGTGGAAAAAGCTCTATTTAGTCACTGATGGAGCTTGTATTTATTTGGACTTTCACATGATCGGTAGGTTGATGAGATAATGATATGGCTATCCTAGATGCATGCACGCTAGAAAGCGGTCACCTAAAGAACACAAAGAACGAATGAAAAAAATATGGGATTATAGTAGTAAAAAGGAGTGGTTCATAAGCTGCCATATGGTTATAATACTGTACAAGAAATATTTTTTCTGAATTGTTTTTGGCACCAAATTGGGTATTTTACACTATTTTGTTCTTTTTCCTCTAAATTTTAAATAATTAAACTAAAATTTATTATTTGATGTACAAATATTTATAAAAATTACGCGTACTTTTAACTAAAATATTTTCAAACACAAAAAACACACTAAAAATATTTATTTATATCTTTTTTGTCGAATTGACTCAAAAAAGTTATTTAACACACAAACGCTTAATTAAAGGATTTAATGACAAAAAAGTGTAAAATTATGATATTTAACCATATAAAATGTGCACTTATGTGTTCATTAGAAACAATGATCAACTCTAAGTAGATGTGGGTTTTCATTAATCTCTCCATACACAAAATAATGTCAAATTGATTTTGTAAGAAATATTCAAGTGATAGGTTATGAGCATTGAGTATTAATATTTTCTCTTCTATTATGAGGAACCACAACTCAAAATTAACTCTTCCTTGCCTAGTTTTTGGCCCAAAAAAAAAAAAGTTGTGCACTATGCCACTATCAATGAAGGCCCACTACATAATGTAGGAAATAGGGTTGTATGGAAAGACCAAAAAACTATCGAACGAGACCAATCCAACAATTTTTAGACCATTGGGATTAGACCATTCTAAGACTGTTAAAAAACAGTCCTATACTGGACCAAGTAGTTTTTTAAACGATTCAGTCTGGTTTGAAAATTTTTAATGGCAGATTGGATTAGATCAAACCGTTTGTATATGTATATAATAAAAAATATTAAATATATATAATGTATTTCTTAGTTACAATTATTATCCAGACTTTATGTTCATTTAGAGTTTAGAGTTTAGATCACTGTATTATTTATATTTTGCTTTGTTTGAATTGTATGTTTTATGTAGTGTTTGATTTTTATTGCTTGTTATTTTTGTTTTTTAGAATTTTTTTTTATGATATGGATACTTGAGTTTTAAAAGAATACAATCTAGTATTAAAAATCACAAAAATCTTTAAAAATGGGTCTTGTACTGTAGTTAAACTAGCCTTGTCCCAAATTTGCCCAAATTGCCAAAATGTTCCAGTCCCAAAAACCAGACACTTCAGGACTGGACCATGCACAGCCATAGTGGGACGGATTCAATGGATGAGATCATTCTAAGAAATACCACTAGTGTGGCATTGATTTTAAATTTTGTCATTTCTATAAGAAAATTTGATATATACCGTTTCTAAATATTATAAAAACATAATTGATCATAAATATTTTGGGTTAGGTTAGACAAACATATATTATCAAAGGATATTTTAGCCTTTTTAGCTATGAAAAACATCTGAATCAAAATAAGAGGAAAAATGGTAGAACACAAAAATGGTAACAAAAAAGTGAATACCATTTAATTTACTCTCAACAAATCTTCATCACTTCAATGCAAGAAAAACTTGTAAATTGTAATCTCATTCTCAAAGCTCATCAACTACTCAAATTATTGAGTAAACTATTATAAATTTATTGTCTAATTCTTATTTTAATTGCATTTTAGTGTATATCTCAATATCTGTTTTTTGATTAATGTTCCTCAATATTTGTCCTATTATTAGTGCTTTTTAAAGTTGTTAAAGTTCTAATACTAATGATCATGGATCCAATCAATTCGAATTTAACTACGTAATAGTAATATTCGTGTTTACATATATGTGATTTTGCCGAATTGACCTAGGCTAGTTATTTAAAACATAAATATAATTAAAGGATTTAATAACCAACAAAAATGTAAAATGATTATATTGAAGAATTTAAGGCCATTTTCATAATTTTACATTTTCAACCGTCATTAAATCCTTTCATTAAAGCGTCTAAGTGTTAAATAATTATTTGAGTCAATTTGATAACGTCATAAATACAAATTTTTAATATGTTTTAAATTATTTTAGCTTAAAAAATATTTTCCTAATTTTTGTAAATATTTTGTACATCAAATAATTAATTTTAATTTAATAATTTATCTGCAAATTTGAAGTTTGGAGCCAAAAACGAAGCCAGACGGTGTTAAAAAAGATACTTTTCTCCCTCATCCTCGTCAGCCTTCATCGGTTTATGCGACACGTGCCATTACTGGATTCATCCATCTCTGCCCACGTCCGAAGGACCCAAAAGCATCAGATATCTTCCATCTAAGCGCGAGGCTGGCGTTTCACGCATGGTCCATCTCAGCGTGTGCGTTTCGCCCATTCTCCTGGGCGGTGCGTCCCAGCCGTCTCTACACTGCTACAGCAACAACTCAAATTGTGGGACCCACCACAACGATGCCTTTTATCAGGTATGTACAATCCAAAAGGAAGGACAGAAGTGGCATCGACATTGTCGATTTTGATCGAAAGGTCGTTTAAAGAATGCTCTACCAGTGGCTAAAAAGTGTTGTTTTCACCAGAGAAATGCTTTCTTGTGAGCGTGAATTACATAAATGTCCCCGTATCGAGAGGTGCAACAAAAATGTTAACAAAACATTATATTTGCACATTAGTTCGCGAAATAACCTGTGATGAACTTATTACCCTTATTTAACCCTTCCTTGAAGACATGAAACCATTTTGATTATTTTATGAGGAACAGAACCGGTTTTTATATTCATCTAAGAAAACTGTCTTATTAGATTACTAAATGGACGTAAATATTCACGAAATTTCAGTGAAAATTTTAAAAATTTCAAGGTATCAAAATAGTTTTCAATTGTAATATCGATTTTGGTCAAATAATGGAGAAATATTAAAAATATTAGTAAATATTAGTAAAAATATCGATATTGAAAAATCTATAGTGCATTTTCTACAAAATTTGGGTACATATTGTGAAAATTTTGACAAATTTTGGTAATATTGAAAATTATAAAATTTATTAGATTTTTCCTCTTAAATAATCTATCAGTATTTTATACTTTCAATAAATAAATATTTGTCATATAAACATTAAGAATCTTAATATCAGACGAAGATAACATTTCCATGAGTTTAAAACCAATGACTTTGGGATTCAATTACACCAATTCCTCTAATGAGACTCATCATATTTATTATTTATACAAGACTTTGAAAACTATGATGATTATAGAATTTTTAATTATCGTCATCTGAGCATACTACCACGATCTTAGGCACACAATTGAAAGAATTCACATTTTCTCATTTATGAAAATACAAAGATAAGAAGTCAACAAACATGCATGTGACATATTCAAAACTATATTCAGCACTATTAAAATAATATATTATGGCACCACTATTATTTGAATCAAGATGGAATTCCAACCACGTTTTCAGCCTCACATAACTTTTTTTAGTATTGACAAACCTAATATATATAAAGTTGATTATGTAAATCATGTTTGTTTATTTCTTGTTAATGTTTATTGTATCTTAAAGTATTAAAGATATATTTAACATAAAATTTTCGTAATTTCTGTAACTTTTGTAAAAATTTCCACCAATTATTTTTTCTTAAAATTTCTATAAAATTAAAATTTCAATATTTTCACCAATATTAATATTTTCACTATTAGATTAATATAACGTTCCCCTTTAATGTAGCATATTACAAGTCATAAAGCCCTGTTTTTTATCATAAATCATAAAGCCTGTTTTTCTAGAAAAACAATAACCACTCTTATGATCGTCAAGTTTATCCTCACGTCGTCCAAAATAAACTGCCGACAACAAGGGTGTAAACGGAATAATAAAAAATTCGTGTGACGTGACAACGTACAAATTAACAATATTTTAAAAGTTCGTCTCGACATATTAACAGTATGCTAAAAGTTATAGACAACCCTCAAAACAATAGTTTAAAAACAGTGCTTTTGTGTCAATAAGCACTGTTAGTATTTATATCATCAATAAATGACAAAAAAAAATTGCCATAAATTAATGGGTTTTATGTCCGGCCCACTAATTTTGCCGGACTTAAAACAGCAAACGTTGGATCAAGGAAGGAGGACGTAGATTTGAGGAACAGTATGCCAAGTTTTTTCTGATGGCCATGTGGATAGGTTCAGAGCTATAACTGTCACCTACATTACCTAGGCCCAGAAAAAGTAAAACAGAAAACTATTAAAGAAGGTAATTTACTCTTTGTGTCCACCTTCGCTTGGGCTTGGCTCTGCTCTAGAATGGATCTTAGCTAGGGCCGATAATTTTAGACACAACACTATAACACGATACGAGAATGACATGAGATAAATAGGTTTGATACATATGTATATTAATTAAGCCATAAATAGGTTGGTACGAATAACACGAAAATAAACGTATTTGATTCGTACTAACACGTTTAACACGCTTTAACACGTTTAATTAAACGTGTAGTAAACGTGTCAACACGACACCTTTATTGCTCGTTTATAGCACATTTAAACTTAAAAAATTAAAAAGTTTCATAATTTTGAAGACACCATACTGCATGAATATTTGTTGTTAAATGTGAGTTTTTAATATATTTATTGTAGTTTTATGGTATTAAAAATAAAAAAATTTCATAATTTTGCACCAACAAGGATCGAACCTTGCACCTAAGGTGTGGAAAGTTTAAATCTCACCACCAATTCACCACTATACTGCATGAATATTTGTTGTTAAATGAGAGCTTCTAATATATTTATTGTAGTTTTATGGTATTAAAATAAAAAAAATGTCATAATTTTGCACCAGCAAGGATCAAAACTTGCACCTCGGCATGCAAATCTCATTTTCTCCGCCGGTTCTCCACCAAGCTACAAGGCTCTTTGGTATCAAATGAGTGCTTGTAATCTATTTATTGTAATTTTGTGGTTTTAAAATTTTTACTTTCTTGGAGTCCCACATCGAAAAAGAATGAAAGTCTCTCCTTCATTATTGTCTATATAAGACGATTCCCTCACTTGTTGAAGCGTGAAATACAATTCCTTCATTTGTTGAAGTGTGAAATAGTATTGAGAGCTTAGTATGCCTTGGGTTTAAGGTGGGCTCTTTAAAATTGATGCAGTTTAAACATTTAATAATAAATAAATATTGCTGTGTTTTAGACATTAAGTTTAGTTTATAGGAAAAATTATAAATAAAAAATTTAAGAGTGAAAATTATAAATAAAAATTAGTAAAATGTATAGTAAAAGTGTTTTATTTTAATTAGTCAAAACTTTAAAAAAAATTTATATAAAAAAATTTCATAATAAGTGTATTAATCGTGTTAATTGTGTCGTGTTGTGTTATTCGTGTTATAGACGTGTCGTGTTGGTGTTTATATTTTAGACACGTTTATTAATCGTGTTGTGTGTTCGTGTTCAGTGTAATCGTGTTGTGTTATAATCGTGTTGACACAAACACGACACATAACAAGATTTGCCAGCCCTAATCTCAACAGCTGTGTTGTACCTGTAAACATTACTATTTTAGGAAATTCTCTTTTGTTTCAGTTGTTCTTTTTCCAGTTGAATAAAGGTCGTTCTCAAGTGTCCAAATTAAATAAAAAAAAAACATACATATTCTCTCTATATTTACCTTAGGATTAATCTTAGAAATGGTCTTTGAGCTTTACCTTCAGTTTTATATTAATTCCTGTTTAAAGATCTCATTTTGGTCTCTGATTTTTTTATTTGTTTCAGTTTTGATCCCTCCGTCAATTATGTGTTCAATATTTAACATAATATTCTTAAAATGTATCATTTTAGTCTCTAATTTATTATTTTGCTTCACTTTAGGTTCTTTATCTATTACTTTATTTCATTTTTAATCTCTCCGCTAGTAAGGTATTATAAAGGATTAAAATTAAAAAAAAAACTAAAATAAGAAACTAAATCCAACAATTGATTTATTCGACAAAAATAAAAAAAATAAAAAAACTATCATATTGTTTTTTAGATAAACTTTAATTTTTTTATAACGATAAAGTTGAATATTTAATATCAGTGTATTATATATGTTTGTGTATATATAATAACTATAATATTCATAATTATAATTATCCAGCACAACATATTAATATAAATATATATAAATCATAATGGATAGCTTATTATTTAAAATACATGATTATCCAAACTTATATGCTGGTATTAAAAGTTAAACTTATCTTTTTTTTAAATTAAAATTCATCTTACTAACAATATGATAAAATTTTTTTTTTTAATTACATGCATCAAATTCTTATATTTAGTTTTTCACTTTAACACTAGATAGAAGCTAGAGAAAAATATGTATAAAATAGAACCTCTTATATCTATTTATAGATCTATTGATGCTTGGAAGTTAAAGCAGAATCACACTAGGTTTCTGCTTAGAATCACGCTACCTCTAGGGCTTCACTCCTTCAATGGGAGAGTAACACGTGTCATAACTACCTCTAACATCGTGATCTTATATCGATCCAATATTGGCCTAAGATCTAATTTTACTTCAAAGTGAGATATTATTTATTTTAACTTTAAAATAAATATCTTCAATTATTCCCTTAATTTTAACTTTAAAATAAATATCTTCCATTATTTCTTTAATTATTTATAATATTTATAAGAATATATAATTACTGCACATTATCTATTTCAAAAATTTAAAGTTATTTTTCTATGTTGAAATTACAAATAGATAACATGGAAGTCATGCAATATATTTGAATCACACAACCATGGAGTTAGCCCCACATGTAGAATACACTATTTGGGACCATTTTATGACAACCTGCCTTTTCGAACGGTCATTTAATTTTCTTTAAATATCATTTATTAAACATTAATCTTACCTACTTAGTAAGAAAAATACAGAAATAATTTTTTTTTCCTTTCCTTCAAACATACTTTAAAGACATACTTAGAAACTGTTGCGACTTCTGTTGCAATTTAAATTGAAACATTGCTCAACACTTGACTTTAAAACCATTTCAAATCGTTTGTTAAAACTTAATAAGAAACATTAATTGAATCATAGCTTAAAACTTAACTTTATAATTAGATAAAGCATTTCGTAAAATATATCTTAAAACTTTGAAAACATTTCTTA
>CAMOHE010043011.1:44016-116113 GCA_946598075.1 Artocarpus hirsutus
GCTCAACACTTGACTTTAAAACCATTTCAAATCGTTTGTTAAAACTTAATAAGAAACATTAATTGAATCATAGCTTAAAACTTAACTTTATAATTAGATAAAGCATTTCGTAAAATATATCTTAAAACTTTGAAAACATTTCTTAAAACTTTAATTTTCTTAAAACTTTGAAAGCACTAAATCAAATAGTAGAAAAACATCTTTTAGCAGCGGAAACATACTGTAGTAGTATCCATACCTAAATCTTCGCATCTGTCCTTCGTAGCACCGAGCACTTCAAACAGGTCCTACTAGTCACTCATAGGATTACCTACAACATGAAGGAACTTTTAATGAGCTTTCGCTTAGTAAGTTCAAACATAATCTCACAAATCATAAAAAACAAGCTTTATAAGCTTTTCTCATAAAAATATTTCTCTTAAAACGTTTTTCATAAAACATTTCTTAAACATTTTTCCTTAAAACATCCTTCATAAACCTTTTCTTGTAAATATAAAAATGTTTTTCATAAACATTTAACGTAAAACATTTCTCAGAATGTTTTTCATAACATATAAATATTTTGTAACAAGTAATGCAGGCAAAATCTAAATGCATGATTCCATTTATGCTCAATTATGAGCATCCTATAAACATTCATTGCTTACTTTTACTATTTATCTTTGTTTCTTAATTTTTTTTTTTTTATCTTATAAACTTTAGTGTTTGCACCAACGTCATTAATCATGAGAGCATAAACGTGATGCTTCCCTTGTGGAAGACTTGAGGCTATCGAACACCGAGGTCATAACTTTAACTTTACTTGTGTACTTCACATCAAGGAGGTCAAAACTTTAACTTTACTTATGTACCTCATATCAAGGAGGCTGGTACAATACTTTCTTTTTTATCTTTATTTTACCTTCTTTTTAACTTTAGTGAGCATATCAAATGCTAACACTTCAAATGCAAACATATTTGCAAATCATAACTTGTACTCTTTAAAACATTGTGCATTTTACATGCAAACATATTTTTAGAATAATAATTGCAAATACAATTAAACCTTAACTTGATCTTTTAAACTTTATGCATGTTAAATGCAATCATGCTTTAAAAACAATAATTGCAAGTACATTGCAAATCTTGGTTCAAACTTTAAAATCTTTTGCATAATAAATGCAAACATACTTTAAAAACAATTTGAATAACAATTGCAAACACATTTGCAAACACACACACACACACATACACACACACACACACACACATATATATAAGCATTTGAAAATCATTTACTTCATGTTATAGGTGAGGTTTGAACTTACCTGTGTATAGCTCTAATGTTTCCATTTTCTTCCTTTTCCTTTCATTAGTTAGCTTCTTTGTCCTAATCATATGATACCCGACTTATTAGTTAACTTTTCATATTACCAATCTACTCGATTGATAACGTAACGTAATCATTAAACATTTATTTGTTTTACATAACTTGTATACAATCGGGTCACTTTCTTTTACTTTGCTTTGTAACCCACTGAGGTTACCTTTCCTTTTACTTAACTCCGTAACCTATCGGGTTATCACTCTTTTTACTTTACTTAGTAACTCATCGGGTTATCTTTTTCTTTACTTAACCTTGAAACCCACCATGTTACCTTTCTTTTAATTTATCTAGAACATCCTTTTTAAATTTCCCATCTCATGTAACGGTTTTGTTACTTAATGTATTACGAAACATTTCCATCTAAGTGCATTTTGCAAATTCAGAGTGTTCAACTCCGTTTTAGCCATTTCCTCAAAAATGACGATCTTACCCTTAACAGTTTTTTCGTAAAGTTCGTAACTTGTTAAACTTTTTGCTTCACTTTTCCTCTCATTTCTTACATGTAGTGGAAAAATTCTCGTTAAAGAGCCTTTTTTGACATCGGGTGTTTTGGGTCCGTTTTGGCCACTTTTCATAAAATGACCATTGTGTCCTTGATGGGTCTTTAAATTGTTAGAACCCGTTTTAAAACATAATTTTCATTTCTTTACGTCTCATAATATTATGAAAAACAAAAACGAGGGTTTTCCTTTCAATTAAATCCATTTTGTCAAAACTTTACAATTTTGACCCATAACTTGAAAATCGTGACATTTTAGCCCTTAATGTTTATTTCTTCCCTTCCTTGACTAAACTTTAAATCTTGTAAAACTTAGCATCTATGATTACTCACTGCCTACAACAATGTAGGAACCTAGTGTTCCCTGGTGAAAACCTAATTTTTACACGATTTTACAATTTTGGCTCGAAATACAAAAATTTTTACATTTTTGCCCCTAGAACCAAAAACGACCACTTTATACCAAAACGTTCAATTTTTGCAAGAATAAAACTTACAAAAGCTCCTTAGTCGAATTCTAAACTTTTCATAACGTTTTCATTTCATGAAATTTTGTGCTTAAAATTTCATAAAATTCATAACCCCTTAATCGAGCAAAATTTTGACAAACTGTCCATGCTACCTTAATAGTTTTGATGAGTTTTCAACTTTCATGCTTTAACTTTTCTTACATTCCCATGTTACAATGGACTTTTTGGCTGATTTTCAAATCTGCCAAACTTTTACAAAACTTTGCAATTTTGTTCTTTTGGAATTTTATAAAACTTTATTCACAAAAGTTGTTTCCATCACTATTTTGGCCGATCCCATACCATGTTTGGAAAATAAATTGGCCTTTATGCCCTCAAAAAACCTATTCCTTTGAAAACTAGTTAAACTGTACAAAGTTTAATAATTTTTCACTTTTAATTGCAAAACCCCCTACTTTCTATCCTTCTTTCATCATCATCATCAATATAAAACATAAAAATAATCATGTTATAATGTCTATTTACATGCCATAGCTCAAAACATTTCATCAAACACTTAGCATACAACAAAACATAAACTTTCAAGGCTTGAAGTTTAGAATTTTACCAAGGCTTTCCTCAAGTTTTGTACACCTCCTCTTTAGTATTTGTTCTTGACTTAAATTCCTTAACATAATCATAGTGAAAACTCCCTCAAAAGCCCATCCATAACTTGGAAGAAAACCATTAAAATCCTTAGGGAAAAGGTTAGAATCTTACCTTAAAACCCCTTAACCATAAGAAGACATGCTCCTATTTCTTTGCATGCTTTAGAGGCTTGAATTTCATCAAAATCTTGAGAAAGAAAAGCCTAGAGAGGGATGGTTTTTTTGTTGAAGAAATGGGAAAATTTTTCATAAAACCAATCTTTAATTTCAAACAAGTCCTTGGCTATTTATAGTCACCACACAAGGAACTTGTTTGCAAACGAAAAATTACCCAAAACATGTATCACAATCTCCACCCATGGAATGTCCCTTTTTTTTTCTTTTTTTCTTTTCTTTTTGGTGACTAACCATGCTTAGTCACCCTTAAGCCTCATTAAGGGTAAAAGGGCCAAGATTTGATTTGGCCACTTCAAGGGGGTGTGGTGGCAATTTCTCATCCATTTGAGTGTCCTGTAATGGGTCCCACAAAGACTTTTTGCATAGTCTAAATTTATACTGACAGTATTTTTCCTATACTACCAGTATATTCTTATACTGTTACGAGCTTATACAACATTTTTTATTCATCCATATCCTCTAAATAGATTATTCATATACTGCTTTAATTGTAAACAATCCAATTCCCATACTGCTTAACCTTAAACAGTCCAATTCTTATGCTGTATTACTTTTATAATGTAATTTTTATACTATATAACTTTATTAGTGCACTTCATAGCACTGGATTATTCTGATATTGTATAATTCTTCATATTATTACACAACATTTTCTTAAACTGTATTTTTGTCTTAACATTTATTATAATACATTTTGCAACAATTAAGCTTTTTAGCTTGTTTTTCATATCATTCATTTCTCGTATAAGACTATGGCATGATTTTTATCCTTTAAAATCCTGCTTTTGTTTTTATGGACTTTACATGAAAATTGGATTAAACAGTAATCCTTGTGACACATATTTCTACTTAACTTAATCCTTAAGCTATTGTATTTCTAATGTACTAGAAATACTTGGGTGTCGCACATTCACAGTATAGGCGGAGCATTGTGTAAATTTCCAATTTAGCCCCTACTGATCATAACAAATCCAAGAAATTTTCATTGACCCTTCTAAAAGAATGACATATATAATTTAAGCTACAATAATTATTTATAATTTAATTACCTCATAATTATAATTAAGTTAATAATAATTATTTACTTTAGTTTTCACTATTATAAAAAATCGAAGCTGCGCTCTTAAATTATAAACACTAATTATAAGGTTGCCTATTGATATAATCATTGATCATCATTTATCATGTGATAATACCGTGTACAATAATATTCATAATTAGAGTTAGATTTATAGTTTTCCATATGGCCTCTCTAATTACTTCTTTGTCTATGTGTTTAGTTAATTCTCTAATGGACGACCTATTTATGAACAAATCTTAAATGAGGATTTTGGTTATTTATTTGATACTCCAAATTAATACTTATGAGAATATTATCTTAAGATCCTATTTGTCAACTAAAGATCGCATCAGAAAACAACCTGGTAGATCTATTCAAGGAAGCCTTGTCAACTAAAGTTTATTAAAAATATCTGGAGGGTTAAAGGTTAAAAGACATGTCTTATCTACTTTAAGGCAAGTAGGAGATTGTTAAGATAGATCCCTAAAAACCATATAATGTTTTGTATTGGACATAATTTATATATAAAAATATTAAATTTTTCATTATATTTGTGCGCGAGTATTTTGAATAGTTTATGAATATCATTAAAATTTCATAATCATCTACGTGACCTTAATATGGTAGAAGATGATGATATTTAAGGATGATAACTAAATAATCAGTAATATATAAATTAATTATTCAATTAAAGTAAGAAATCTTTAATTGAGCATTCTTAATGCGGATCATTTCCATTGACAATGGAACGTTCTTATTCAAACCATTAATGTAGTGAGTCATTAAATAATTGCACTATGCATAATGAAATTATGTAAGACCAGAACATGGTGTGATATGAACAACTAAATAATTTTAGTTAAAAAATAGCAAGTTCTAATCATATCAGCCTATGATCATGTATAAGATTATGTTAATCCTGAGTTATTAACATACTCCTATTTATAAAATTATATCTTTTGTCCCTTATATTTTGGAGGCATAATCAAATAAGTTGTTAGGAATGTTAATATTACAAGATTGACTCCTGCTTTACTAAGAAGTGGATAAATAATTTTTTTGAGCATTAATTTGGGGCTTGAATGATATGGGCACGTAAATTCATGATTAAGTTTATGAATTTATTATTCATTAGAGAATCAATGGTATTCAAGGATAAAAATGTAATTAGAGAGGTTAATAGATATCCACCTAACTTTAATTATGAATTATTTATAGAAGATCAATTTATATGCAATTGTTATATCAAATGGACAACTCCATTTGTAAGTAATTACATATATGTAATTTCAATTGTGCAATTTCAATTTTTTAGTGGAGTAACTCTAAATTAGTAAAAGAGTAATATATTAATTAAAGAATTTAATTAATATATTGCTTTTATTGGGCCTTCAAATTATGGGTCCCTTAGTCCCTCCCATCCTTGCACACATTATTTAGATAAGTGGAATTATTGATTTTAATAACTAATTTAGAATTATGGAATTCTAAATTAAGTCACTCAAACCATAATTCTAAAAGTAAGTCACTCAAAATAAATTAGTTATAAATTAATTTATAAATATTAAATAATAAGTATTTACTATTAATAATTAATTATGGATGGCATAGTATAGATTCTACTCACACTGTGTGGAGCAGATATAGGGAGAACTCCCTATGCTATGCAAGCTTGTTCTCTAAGTTTCCTACTTTTTGGAAATTCAAGAGTTTCTAATTTTGAAAGATGAGATTTTTTCCAAATTTGGAATTAGAATTTTGGAAACAAAATAGAATGGGTAACAAGTGGGGTATTCTTCTCCCTACTTATTAGAGAATGGTACCACACACACAGAGAGAGTGTCTTTGTGTGGTGCCAATCACAGACAAAAACAGAAAGGGATATTTTTGTTTCTAATTTTTACAATAGATGATATTTAAAATGGAAAAAAAATGAAGCTTACAGAATTAATTAAGTCCTTCCCTATATAAAGAGAGGGCTACTCTATCGTTTGGTGTACTAGTGGTGAGTCATATTTTGACTGTTGAAACTCTGCTGAAAAACCTAGAGTAGTTGTTTTCTAGAGGAAGAAAAGGAGAGAAAAAAAAAAAAAAAAAGTGCTTCCATTCCCACTCCCACTTTACGCATGCGTTGAGATTAGTGGGAAAGAAAAGCAACAAAAGTGATATAGCAAAAAACCTAATTCCTTCCACGCCTACCCATTCAATCAAGTTGGGACAAGGACTATCTGAGGAGAACTTTGGTTTCATAAAGAACCTTGTCCATTGAAGGTTTGCTTCCTAATAGCTTCAACTAGGCATTTAATATATATATATATGTATATATATATATATATATATATTAAATTAACAGAATCTATACCTTTATCTTCAAAAGTCTTATGAAACTTTTTTGTTATAAACGATCCTTCCCCATCAAATTTCTGCTTTTTTCTCTAAAGATGTTTTAGAAAATCAACAATTGGCATCATAGCCTGCTGTAGAATTATTATTTTAGAGTGTTGATTATGTGAGTAGTCAATTTAAATATATATATATATATATATATGTGTGTGTGTGTGTGTGTGTGCGTGTTCTCTTTGATATATGTATGTGATGGGTTGGCACTTTGCCTTAATTGTGGATCTTCATATTTATTCATGTTTATATTTATTCATGTAGTGAACGTATGGATGGCAGATTTTGGTCGTTTATTACATAGTTCTTTGGATCTCTTCCTTTGAGGTAAATTTTAATTTTATTAGAGTTGATGTATACCCGTAATTTTGGGTATAGGATTTTTGTTATATAATTTTTCCTCCGTTAAATATTGTTGTGATATCAAAGATCAAAAATTTATGAAGAGTCCAAGACCTAGAAGGACCGAAAAACTTGGAACCGCAAGCCATGGGATGCTCGGCGAAGCAAGTGGCTGAGACGTCCACCACCACTGGAAGAAATATGCTCTAACGCTAGGCACTGGCATCGCAGGCTTGGGTTGCTATTTCACACCTAAACCTTGGGTTGGGGTTTTTGCTTGGTTTTTTGCCATTTTCTCCGTTATTCCAAATTTTTCCCAAAGGCATACAAGCACTATGCAGAGAGGATTACACAGAGACACATAAAGATTTTAAAGATTTTTGCCATTTTCGTCACGCCAAGGTTCTTGTTGAACAATGAGAACAAACTTCAAAGCATTAAGCAAAGGAACTTGGATGGCTTGCAATTGCACCAAGAAATAAAAACCAGAAGGGCACCTGTTGGCCATTAGACTAGCATCTTGTAATCGTTACTGAATTAATCCTAGAAAAGAATAAAGTTAGTAACATGTTGACAAATGCAAATCCAACTGCATAACTAGCTACAAGAATTCAAGAAACCAAAAATATCAATGAGTCGTATCATTTTACAATTAGTCGGATGAGCATTCTAATTCAACATGCCATATAGAGGATCTACAAAATAAAAATTAAATAAAATAATAAGAAGAGCAACAATAATGATAATAGCAAAAGTAGTAATAATAATAATAATAGTAGCAGCAGCTATAGTAATACTAGTAAGTAGTCTTCTTGTTTGGTTTCTAAGGAAAAAAAATGAAAAGCTTTTACTTCAAAAAATATTCCAACTTTCCATCTCTTTTCAGAAAACGGAAGGAAAAGCATATACCATCACAGTACTAGCTTTTTTCTCCTCTCCAAAAACCTCTTAAAACTGATCTACTCTTGAAAACCCAAAAAACCAAATCCCAAATGGAAGATGGTGATTACTATGAAAAAGTCGTCAGCTAGGTGTTCAGCAAAAGACTTGGCAGCCGACAAATGGGTGGCGTGGAGTGACTGGGAAGTGGGCAAAAGGCCACAGGTGGACGACGGAGGGTGAAGGTTGGGGGTTGGCGAGGGACATGCTGGCTGGTGGGGGCAGCAGGGTGCAGTAGGGGACGGGAAATAGGCAACGGCTGGGCTGGGTGAGGGCAAGGGTGAGGTGGGAGGAGGCTGGGTTAGTGTTTGACCTTTCCTAGATGGTTCTTGGGTTTTTTATTTTTTTATTTTTTGGTTAGGATGAAGGTTCTTGGGTTGTTTACAATAGAGGGAGAAAGGCGGCGAGAGAAAAAAGATAAAAGGAGAGTGAGAGGGGAAAAATAATAATAATAATAATAAAAGATTTGGGTGGGGAGTGCTGGTTACGGCAGAGAGAGAAAGGGAAGAGAGAGAATGAGAGAGAAGGAAGAATTAAAAAAAATAGAAAAAAATAAAAATGAAATGTTTATTATTATTTTTTTAATATATAATTATTTTATATATTTAATTAGACTTTTAATAAATTTTTTAATCTTTAACGTATACCACTCAAACAAAATTATTAACTTTATAGACAAAATTGAACAGAGGGCATTTTGAATGGTTTCTATATATCGGGGACACTTCGACAGGTTTTACAAAACCAAGAGGCAAAGTGAAAGCGTATATAATTCAGCGGGCATTTTGAATGTAATCCTAATTATTACAGTAATGATAATAGTAATAATAATAATAATAGTATTAAGAACAATAATAATTCGAGTAATAATGGTAGTAACACTAGTAGTAATAATACAAATATAACAATAGTAGTACCGGTAGTAGTAATAATAGCAGCAGCGACAACAGCAGCTGATGCTGTGAACTGTTGCTGTTGCAGTCACAGCATCAGCAGTATCAGTAATAATAAGTTTAATTAGACCCATATTGAACTCATATCCGTAAGTTTTGCCATCATCTCCATTCAACAACCTTAAACGTGACCTGTTGTAGATTGAACTCACAAGTCACTACAGAAGACAAAAATGGCGCACTAGACATGGGCTTTAGAACAAGTGCGGCGGATTGCTTGTCATTTCAAGGCTAATTTATTCAGCAGTACGCCACAAAATTTAAACCTTCAATCATGAGCACCAACGACTTGAGTTTCAGTACTTATTATAAACATATGATTGTTTCAGTCTTAGTTGTCAAAAATCTAGATGATTACTTCAGATACTAAGGATAAATTTAAAAATAAATAAATAAATAAAACAGTTAAATAAACACAACACGAAAACAGCCTCCCTTGAATGTACATCCTCTAAGGTAATGAGTATCAAGCGAACCTGTTATCTGTAGGATTCAGGCTCAAAGTTGGTCTGCAACCTAGCGTCAATTAATCGAGACAACAAAAGCACTGCACCAGAAATGAGCACGATTTCTGTGTATGCATAAAATTAGGGACCCTTAACCGAAATTAATATTGCACAATCTGATCCAAGAGGTTCAGAATTATTCTTCAGACGACTTTTCAGTCCTTCCAATTGGTTTCTCGAATATCTGAACATTCCTGATTCAAGCTCGAGGAAAGGGAACAAAGTAGACAGATAGCCCGGCTTCAATATTCAAATATCATCATGCTATCATTTTTCTCCAACTCAACGGGTCACAAGCCAACCTGGTTTTACCAGGACATCACGCTTAAAGTTGCGACCTGTAACTGAAGTGGAGTCACCCTGACGACGAAAGCACTGCAGAAGAAAGGATTTCTGTCGTTGAAAGTCTAAAGTATCAACTTAACAAAAAATGCAATATTTGACTAACGTTTACACCGGAAATTCAGTCGTTTAGTCGAATCATTGCATGTAGTTTGCAAAAACTGCCTTCCTTTTATTTTATGATATCAAGAGTATCAAACTAAGCCCTATTTTTATAGCTACAAATAGTGCTATATTCAAGGCCACTAATGAAGGCGGCATAGAAATTAATGCTTGAAATCTGCAAAAGCATTTCTTTCCTGTTCGCCCTTTAAGGAAACCATATAAGACATGACTAAATTAATACAAGCTTAAACTTCTGCTGTATATTTTAAATCCAAAAAGGAAAGCAATAAAAAACTATATTGGAAGAGAAAGACAGTTCCAACCGCATGATATGTTAATGATACTAACCTTGTAACAGACGACAGTGTCATCTGGGTACATTGCAAATAGTTTTGTTCCAAGGCGTGCATGACAAGAGTCACAAAGACTCTCATCATTGATCTGCACATGCCTTGATCTTTCCTCCAACCTTGCTAACCGCGCATCAGTGTCCAAGGCACGTGAAAGATTATGCAAAATCTGGCACAGAGATCAGCATCAGTTTCCTAAACAGCTTGAATACAAGCATGCTTTTAGATAAGTTACAGCAAAATTAGCTTCAAGGAAATGTCAGTGTTGATGCAGGAAGAAACCACCTCTATTTTAAGGGCTGATGACAAATAAAGCTCGAACTAAGAAAAAAAAAATTTACCTGTCCTTGACGATGATGATGAAGTCGAGCTCTCAACATCCTCAATAATGTTTCAGAGGCAAGTTGAAGGGGCATAGCAGAGGACAATCTCTGCAACATAAACAATAAAGTTTTGTTGAGATTCACGATGATTTCAGAAGTCCTTATAAAAGGGTAGAGAGGATGTATACCTCCAACACTTGTAAAGGATCCAAAGATTCTCCATGATTGTGGAGAAGGCGAACAGCAGCCTTAAACATAGGCTCCTTACCATCTTGAGGATTCAAATACATATCAAGTAGCCTGAGGTTATTGTCACGCAGATGAGAATGCAAGGATAAAAGACAGACAACATATATGTTCAAAACTCATAACATAGTTTAAAGACTCATTTCCTCCACGTATGTGGCGACCAAATATCCGTGTGTGTGCATGTGTAGAAAGAAGAGAAAAACCCACTGCATATAGGCATCCGGTCTCCCAATCTCAGCACAATATTGTTCAGCAGTTTCACAGTCTTCCAGCTTCCTGAAAGGCAAAAGCAAATTTATTTTATATATTTATAAATATTAACCACAGTAATAATCAACTTTCAACATTTTTTTTTAAGTTTATAGAACATGTACAAAAAATATACGCCTAATGTAAATGCATAATGAGGTTTTGGACGATGAACTTGTGACAGCTTAATATCAACCATAGTAATAATTAACTTCAACAATTTTTTAAAGTTTGTACAACATGTACAAAAGTGTACGCCTAATGTAAATGCATAATGAGGTTTTAGATGATGAACTTTGTGACATCTTCCAATGGCGGTCATCTTTGGTTCCTAGTTTAATGAAGAGATCGTCCTTCAGTTACTGATACTTGGGTTAATGAGGAGTTCCAGTGACTTGATCCATATACATTAGAGGGTTAACACATCGTCACTTGCCGAAGTCCAGTTCATTTCGGTCTGGGGAAAAAGGAGAACGTATCCTAGATTACACACTTAGATTAGGTGTAAATAATATTTTTCAAAATGTTTCGTGTTTATCTATTAGGACTATTTAGGATTTATTTGAGTTTGATAATTATTAGATCCTATACATCCACAAAATTTTATTTTCACCTCAAACCTTGAGGATCATTAACGAATAAACGGATTTTCTCTCTATTGTTCTCTCTTATCAAAAATTGTTCTTCCTTCCCTTTTTGATTCCTTTCTTCTTCTCTATTTTTGGCTCTTTATTCTATCCAGGTCCTACATCAACAAGATAATCAACTTAATAATTAAAACCAGTTTCATAAACTTGCTAATCTTTTAATATTTCCCACTTGCGCTACAAATTCTAGGAAAGATGGTTCAAAAACCCTTCAAATGCAGCAAACTAAATAGTTTAAAAGTCGGCCTGTAGAAGGAGGAAGCCCATAGGTTTATAAGCCGCCAACCAATTCCATATTTGGTTGATGCGGGATCATAACACACCACCACGCTTCCAACACCCACGTCCACAGCGGCCCACTCTAGGTGGCCTTCCCAGGTCGCCCCTTCTGCAATGTGGGCCCTACGTGGGGTTTCACTCTGATACCAATTGATAGGAACCTATCCCATACTGGGCTCATACCAATTGCTACAAACCCATGTATAAAATTCACCCCTAAAAACCAGCTTGTGGGGGGAGGGGATCCATAGGTTTACAAGCCACCAACCAATCCTACACTTGGTCGATGTGGGATCATAACACTTAATAAGATCCAAGATGTAGAAGAAATAAACTGTGATTTTATTGGTGAATTTGGTAGAAAAATGGAAGGAAAAACACAAATAGCATTGAGCCTTTGAGAGGCTCAATTCTCTCCGATGAGCAAAGCTCAATAACACAATTGCCTATTGACTTTCTATTCCCACCCTCTTTTTATAATAGTTCTCACATCAGGTAATTCTCACATCACAAAACTAACAAACTAACAAATTCAGAACTAATAAGCTAACAAATTCACCTCTTAAGTAATAACAAACTAACCACCGAGTAAACATGGGGATCCTTCAAATCTTGATGATGTCATTGTGCTTCCAATTTCAGAATCTAGTGTGGAGTTGAGATTGAGAACTACTCGAAAAGCAACTAAGCCAAAAGCCCTATTCCAAAAATCCACTATGAAACAATACCCGACCTTCTTGTTTTATCTTAAACAAGTCATGTAAAACAAAGACCCTCCTCCCACAAGCTTTAGCTTGTGTGCCACCTTCACTCTTTTGTTTGGAGCTAAGATTGAAGACTACCATAAGCTAAGCTAATCCAAGAAGCTCCTCTGAAAAATCAGCCTTGTAATAGTGTAGAAGCTTATTGCTCATCTCCGGCAAACCAAGAATAACCAACACTTGGCTCATAAAATCTTTATCATTCCAAAAAGTATGCTCCCCCAAAGCAAGGAAAACAACCTCAATGTTTTGCTGATCACAAGAATTGGGGAAAAGCTACAAGTTTTGCCTCTCAGTCCCATTGTCAACAACCCTACCAATGCTTTCAAACGACCCAAGAACATCTTTTGTGATAAAAGAATGTTCACAGCTGTTGTCGACTTTTGCCACTGCTTCATCGTCAATGTTTGTCACTTCATCTCCCTCAACAATGGCAGCAGCAAGCCACAAGCCTTTCCCATTTGCAACCACCTTGATCCGGACCAAAGGGCCTTCTCCAAAAATTGCTCTACAATGTCCACCGCTACTTGATCTGAAAAACTCTTTCCCAAGTACCTTTTGGGCCTAGAAATTCAGCCAACAAAGTCCTTCCCAATCCTTCTGTCAATAAGCCAAGTGATGCTACCTTTGGAGTCAAGAACAAAAGCTATTGCTAATTCCTTAAATTGAGAAATCCAAATCTTGTAGCCTTTGGAAATCACATCTACAAAGTCAAGAGAATGTGGCTTTTCCTCCACAAGCTTCTTGGTTTCTTCGAAAAGCACTAGGAATTTCTCCCATTTATCCATCTCAGCAACAAAGGAATTTATCAGTACTGATTTTGTTGTTCGAACTTCAACCTCCTTGACAATTTTGCCCACTCTGACATCATAGGAAAACCATGTGATGTAGGAAATCCAAGTTTGCTAGTGTGTCCTAGATTTCAAGATCAACTCGAATATGGAGAAGATATCAATGCATCATTTAGTTAAGTTAGTTTCCTATTTTTGCAGTCGACTAAGGGCTCTCAAGTTAGAAGCTAGTCTATAAATATATGTATACTACGTACACAGTTTATGTTTTCTGAGGTTAATAAGAAGAATAAAATTCAACCCATCAGTATATTGTTTCTTTCCTCTTATTTACCTTTATGGTATCAGAGCTTTTTTAAAGGCGGTATAGAGTTGAGAGAAACAAGGCAGAAACAAGTAGGAATGAGCGCTCTGAGGCAACTTTGGTTCCCACTCACCCAATTCCTAAAATTGCTCCTACTGCGGCTTGTGAAAGTAGTTCTCAAAAAATTACCACACACAAAGTAAATGGTAAAAATTACCTCCAGTGGTCCCATTCCATCTAGATGGTTATTAGGGGAAAAAGGAAGATAGGATATTTAGATGGCACTATTGCCATGCCTAGTATTGATGATCCATCCTTCTCAAGTTGGGATGCCCAAAATTCCATGGTAATGGCGTGGTTGATCCTTTCCATGGTAAAAGATAAAAGAGACCTATCTATTTTTTCCTAAGGCTAAGAAGATCTGGGAGGCAATTTCCCTTGCTTATTCAGACTTAGAAAATTCATCTCAAATGTTTGAGCCAAGAAACAAGGCTAGGAATTTGAGATAGGGGGAGTGACATGACTTAAATTTTTAATAGCCTCACAAAGCTGTGGCAAGAACTCGACCTATTCAAAAGTTGCAACTGGAGAGACCCTAAAGGTGCAGTGCTTTATCAGCAAATGGTGGATAAAGATGGGATCTATGTTTCCTAGCCGGACTCAATAAAGAATTAGACGAGGTTAGAGGACGGCCACTTGGGATGCGACCACCGCCCACTACTGAGAAGATCTTTGCGGAGGTTCGTAGGGAAGAATGGCGGAAGAAAGTAATACTCAAGGAGTACCACTGCCTCAAAAACAAAGACTTCAGCCATGGTGGTTCGAGGATCCCAAGGACGGGGGAACAAAAAGGCACAATTGTGGTGTGACCATTGTCAAAGGCCATACCATACCAAGGAGACCTGCTGGCAGTTGAACGAAAAACCAAACAAGCAACGAAATCGAGAGGCTAAGGGACTTCAAACAACTCAAGGTCTTGAGGCAGAAAAAGGGGTGGACAAAAATTTAGGAGTAGTGTTCACTAAGGAACAGTTGGAGCAGTTGCGGAGACGCCTAACAACCACTCAAAGCACAAATTCACAGCCTTCGGGTACCTCTTGTTTGGTTCAAAAAGGTACGAGTTTTACAACTTTTGGTGGATTAACAGTTAAAAGCAAGCCTTGGATAGTAGACTCAGGAGCCACGATTCACATGACTAGACGTAGGGAGTTTTTTCACATCCTATACACCTAGCCCTGTAACTCACAAAGTAAAGATAGCTAATGGATCCCTTACAACTATAGCAGGAACAGGAAGTGTTAAATTGAGTCCACAAATTACCCTCAAATCTGTCCTCCATGTTCCAAAATTATCATGCCATTTGCTATCTATTGGTAAGATTACTAGAGATTTAGATTGTGTGATAGACCTCTCACAATCAAATTGTGTTTTTTAGGATCGAACCTCGAGGAAGATGATTGACAGTGCTAAAGAACTCAAAGGGTTATACTACTTTGAGAATGATTTCAACGAGGATGATCAACTTTACACAGCAATATGCAATGCTACCATGTCTAGATTAGAAAAAATAATGTTGTTACATCATAGGCTAGGTCATCCAAGTTTGGCATAGTTAAAACATTTGTTTCCATCGTTGTTTCAAACTCAAGATTCTTTTCAATGTGAAATTTGTCAGTTAGCAAAACACAAACGTGTTCCTTATCCTTCCTCGCCTGACCGTGACTCTTCTCCTTTCATGTTAATTCATAACGATATCTGAGGTCCCTCTAGAATCCGAAGCTTGACTAATAAAAGGTGGTTTATAACTTTTATTGATGATCATGCAAGAATTTGTTGGGTGTATCTATTAAGGGACAAATCTGAAACTCCACAATTTTTTTAAAAATTTCATCCTATAATAAAAAATCAATACAATGAGTATAAAAATATTTTGTGCTGATAATGGCACTAAATATTTTAACTCTTATTTGTTAAATTTTACAACTCAAAATGGAATGATCCATCAAAGTTCCTGTGTAAATACGCCACAACAAAACGGGATTTCAAAAAGAAAAAACGGCCATGTTTTAGAAGTAGCTTGAGCTCTATTATTCACCTCTAACGTTCCAAAACTTTTTTGGTGGGAGGCTATTCTTACTACATGTATTTGATAAATCAGTTACCAACAAGGGTTTTAAACTTTCAAACACTCGTAAAAAACAGTATGAATAATACCCTGAGTCAGTTGTTTTCATCTTTGGACTTTAAAGTCTTTGGATGTACAGCCTTTGTTCACAATCATGATCAAAATAGGAGTAATCCTAGAGCCCTTAAGTGTGTATTTGTTAGTTACTCTACCACTCAAAAAGCGTTTCGTTGTTATTCCCTAGAAAAAAGGAGATTTTTCACATCTATGGATGTTAGTTTTTTTGAAGATCAACCGTATTTTCAAAAAAATTCCCTTCAAAGGGAGAGAATGGATGAAGTTGATTTTTTGGAACTAGATAAAGTGCTAAATTCGGTCAAGGATAGGAATCTAGATTCAGTTAGGGATAGAGCAGATTTGTGGGAATACTTCTGGGATTCTTCTCCAGATTCCCTGGATTTGCAAGACCTACCCAAAACGTATTCTCCTATTCTTCCAATTTCAAATCCTTCCTCAAATCTGCCAAATCAGCCAACAAATCCTTCCTCAAATCTGCCTAATCAGCCAAATAAGGAGGTTGTATTGAATCAGCCAGATATCAATCTACAGAATTTTTTGAATATAGATTCTCCAAATCTTTCAAATCTAGAAAATCTACCAAATACTCAACAAAGATTCGGACCCCACTGTAGGATTCTCTCGTGATTTCAAAATTTAGAATCAGTTGCTCCCACTCAATCCTCTCGTGACTTTCACAAATTAGATTCGGTTGCTCCTCGAAACCAAGATATGTGTCCAGACAAATTAAAAATACCCGATTCAAGGGGAGTATTGCAAACACAACCAAAATTGTTGACTTAGTCTCAAAGGAAAAATTCAAAAGGGGTAGATAACCCAGAAAATCCTCCCTACCAAGAATTTGAACCAAGGTAAGGTTCAACCACAATTGATAGTGATCTTTATTTTCCTATTGCCCTGAGGAAAGGAGTAAGATCTTGCACCCAGCATCCTATATCGAAGTTTGTAAAATATGAACACCTTTCTCAATCTACTCGAGCTTTGGTTGTGAATCTTATTGCAAAAGAAACTCCTAAAACCGTGGAAGAAGCCCTGAGATGTCCTAAGTGGAATAAAGCTATCATGAAAGAGATGGAAGCCCTCATGAAGAATAAAACCTGGGAAATTGTGCAAAGACCCAAGGATAAGAAGCCAGTGGGCTGTAGATGGGTATTTACTATAAAATATAAATTAGATGGTGCAATTGAGCGATATAAAGCAAGATTGGTCGCTAAAGGATACACTCAAACGTACGGGATTGATGACCAAGAGACCTTTGCTTCTATTGCCAAAATTAATTCAAACAGAGTCTTACTGTCATTAGTAGCCAACCTAGATTGGCCACTACAGCAATTAGATGTAAAAAATGCTTTTTTAAATGGCGATTTGGAAGAAGAGGTGTATATGGAATTACCACCAGGCTTTAACCATGATGAGGATAATGGTAAAGTACGCAGATTACAGAAATCTCTATAGTGCTGAAGCAGTCCCCTAGAGCTTGGTTCGACAGGTTTGCAAAGACCCTCAAACAACAAGACTATAAACGGGCTCACTTAGATCACACCTTGTTTTATCGACACAAGAGTAGCAACGTCACAATTCTTATTGTTTATGTGGACGACATAATTTTGACAGGTGATGATTCATAGGAGAAGAAGCGTTTGAAACAAGAATTGGCAACAGAGTTTGAAATGAAGGACCTGGGGAGTTTACGGTATTTCTTAGGAATGGAGATTGTAAGTAAACAAGGGATATCTGTGTCACAAAGGAAATATGTGCTGGATTTGCTTCATGAAACTAGGATGCTAGGGTGCAAACCAGTAGATACACCGCTAGATTCAAACTTTAAAATAGGGGAGAATCTAACTGGTGAACTCGTGGACAAAGGGAGGTATCAACGACTGGTTGGGCAACTTATCTACTTGTCCCACACTAGGCCGGACATAGCATTTGTAGTTAAGTCTTGTTAGTCAGTACATGCACTCACCAACAAAGGAGCACATGGAGGCGGTGTATAGAATTTTGAGGTACCTCAAAGGCAGCCCTAGTCTTGGGTTATTTTTCAATAAGTCTAACGAAAGAAAGGTTTAAGTGTTCACTGATGCAGACTGGGCCGGATCTAGAGATGACAAGTGATCAATTTTAGGCTACTGTACGTTTGTGTGGGGAAACTTGGTGACATGGAGAAGTAAAAAACAACCGGTGGTGGCAAGGAGTAGTGCTGAGGCCGAGCTGAGATCTATGGCTCATGGGGTTTGCGAGATCCTCCGGCTAAAGATGCTAATTGAAGAACTAAAGGTTCCCATGGACATGCCACTAAGAGTTCATGGTGATAATAGGGCAGCTATAAGTATGTCTCATAATCCAGTTCATCATGACAAAACTAAACATGTGGATGTAGATAGACATTTTCTTAAAGAAAAGATAGGAGTATTGGACATCGCGTATATCCCAACAATAGAGCAAATTGCAGATGTTCTTACAAAGGGTCTAGCTAAACCGATATTCTAGAAGTCAGTGTGCAACCTGGGAATGTTTAACTTGTACAATCCAGCTCGAGGGGGAGTGTAGGAAATACAAGTTTGCTAGTGTCCTAGATTTCAGGATCAACTCGAATATGGAGAAGATATCAATGTATCATTTAGTTAAGTTAGTTCCCTCTTTACAGGTAGTCGACTAAGGGCTCTTAAGTTAGAAGCTAGTCTACAAATATATGTATACTATGTACACAGTTTATGTTTTTTGAGGTTAAATAAGAATAAAATTCAGCCCAACAGTATATTGTTTCTTTCCTCTTATTTACCTTTACATAATCACTTGATTCGCGATAAGATTTCCTTTGACCCCTGTGCAAAAGTTCTACAGATTGCTCGTTCGATGTAGAAGTTGCAAGGGAATTATGCTTGCCACTTGAGAGTTTCCAAAGAAATCGTCCGTATTATAGCATCTTATCCAAGCTTGGAAACAACGAAATACCTTTGTTTGGAAACGTGGCTTTAAGACTTCGCAGGAAAAAATGGATGTCGCCAGTCGACGACCCCTCAGACCACCCTGCCCATCCACCTACAAGCGCAAAGCGACGTTGTACTCGCTCAGATTTGTTCCAATCCTATCCTCCCATATAAATCATGTGTTCTTTAACTACTTTCTCCGGCATGGATTGCCCTCCATAAGTTGCATAGGAATGACTCTCAGACCAGATTGCAAACCCCCTAAGTCGCCACTTAAACAAGGTCGCAAATCCTCCCTCGTCGTTCACCGGCGCCAAACTTCCTATTCCAATCGTTCACCCAACACCAAATTTTTGCTAAATTTTCTTTGCAAAGACCCGCCCAAATCACCACGAATCATTTGGCCTCCAACCTGATCTCCATGTGGGATGAACTACGAACCAAAGCTTAGGCCATAATATTAGCCCAAAATCTCAGAGCTGTGCGCTATGGCACTAGATTGCCAAAAATAGCCCAAATCACACGACTCCACACAAACTCCGTTCAAATCTTCTGGCTCAGTCGTCGGATCACCGTTTGTCTACCCCTTCGGTGAACCCAATTGCAACCTACCTCCGTTCAAATCCCTAGGGTGGACAATGACCATCATATCTAGATTTGTGCAAATCATTCTTTCTTCAGATTCGCAATCACTCGTCACTCTTGCCAGAGTTCTCTGGATCAAGAGCTTGCTCAACATTTTCTATTTCCTCCGTCAGCATCACCTGACATCTCGCTGTCGTCGGAGTGCTAGTCTCGCCGGGTCCACTCAACCAATTTTGGACATCCTGGCGGCTAGATCTAGAATTGTGGTTAGAGCGGCAATTGAAAGTTGTTTCGTCCGTGGTCGCTGCTTGCTTCACTGTTGCCGAAATAGGCGTCGTTGTCGTCACCATCTTCCCCTGGTCTCCCCACGTTTGCTGTAGGCGATCCAAAATTTTCAAAATACTCACCATCTTCGTCTCCATATTTGTCACTCTTTCCCGCATCCACTGTTTCTCTATCCCCATCCATTTTTCTTGCTGCTAAGCCGTAGAATTGATGCTCTAATACCATTTGATAAGATCCAAGATGTAGAAGAAATAAACTCAAATTTTATTGGCGAATTTGTTAGAAAAATGAAAGGAAAAACACAATACTGAGCATTCAAGAGGCTCAGTTCTCTCCCAATGAGCGAAGCTCAATAACACTCAATTGCCTACTAACTTTCTATTCCCACTTCCCACCCTTTTGTACTAATTCTCACCTCAAATAACTCTCACGTCACATAACTAACACTAACAAATTCAGAGCTAATAAACTAGCAAATTTACTTTTTTAAGTGATAACAAACTAACCAGCGAGGAACTATGGGGCTCCTATCAAATTTGTAGGCTACAGTTAGCAATTAAAAAGTGATAAAAAGAATAAATACATACGTTACAAAGGCATATGCATACAAAAAAGGCAACACACTCATGTAGATCTACACTAAGCGAACATACTTATTAGAGCTGCATGGACTGATAATATGAATACTTTCAAAGAAAGACTAGTTAAACGAATATTATAACCTAAATTTACCAACCATTTCTTCATAACCAAAATATTAAGGTGGAATGAAGTAACAGATACTTACAAGGCCAAAATTTGGAGCACCAACGTCTCTTGGCCTAGCTTTCTGTAAAGAATAGCCTGTTTAAAAATCCAGAAGATGTCATTAGCAGTTTGCAATAAGCAAGAGAGTTCTAGCCTTAATTTATCTACACGACGATTGACAGTGTCCGGTTAATAGAAAAAGATTGATAGAAAATATTGAGGCTTCCAAGACCCATGGTCAAAAATTTCTCCGATATTTTCGAAATTTCCAAAATTAAATTTTGGAATTTTAAGGTCACAAAATTCTGTCAAAATTTCAGTACATATCACTATATTTATCGATTTCAGTAAGGTTGTAGTGTAATTTTTACACAATTTTGGAAAATATAGGAGAAATATTAGGACAATATAGGTGAAAAAATCATAACTTAAAAAAAAAATAGTAAATATCGACAGTGAATGGATTTTACTTTTCATTCCATTTAATCAAAGTTCTATTAGATAAATAACATATTTTAATCACCTAGTATACTTTACATTTTGTAGATTAACATATCATTGCTCTAATATTTCTAGAACCATGATGAAATCAACAGAGTTTTTCTCTGTTTTAATCATGTTTTACGTAAAACTTGTTTTATTTATTTATTTATTTTATCGTTTTAGTGATCATATCCTACCCTATTATATCAAAAATAAATTTTAAGTTCTAAAATAAATTTACAGTTTCAATAGCTTTTCTTGATATTTCCATCGATAACGATAATTTCTCTAAAATTTCTTTAAATCCAGACCACCAACATTTCCATTGAATTTTCATCCATACCAAGGCCTCAAGACATCTAAGCAGGCAAAGCCAAAAAAGAAGAATCCAAGTCACCAAACAAAGTGATAAAAGAGTTATGACTAACCTTTTCCCACCACAGCTCTGATCCTTCAATCAAATCAAGAATCTCCTCTGGATCATATAAATCTGAAGACTGTAAAAATATCTGCAGTCTTTCACGAACAGAAATTTGAAAAATTAAATTTGCTGAAGGATCAGAAGTTTTTCTTCCCTCTATCCTTCCAGTGCCAGCGTTTTGAGACTTAGTTTCTTCTTCAAAGGCTTTAATTGTTGATTTGGCAAGTGAAAGTGCATATATGGTATGGAATCGAGTGTCGCTAAAATCTTGCTCTTCAATCAACCACTGAAGATACCTGAAAAGATAAGAGAGCTTGGTTCTAAATTCATTCCATGATGGTTCACATAGGAAAGAAAAAAGACTTTTTTGTTTCTCTCTATCCTTTTATTTATTAATATTTTCTTTTACAAGTATCCTCAAGGAAAGAACTCTTTTTATTTTTGGGTAAACTACAATAATACACCCCAAACTTATTGTGATTTGCAAGTTGGATCCCAAACTCTAAATTTTGGTATTTAGGAGACTAAATTTGACGATCCCTGGAAAATTAGTCCAATCGATAACAGATGTCAATTCAAAGCTGACAATTAGGATCCCAAGTGCCAAAATTTAAAATTTTAGGTCCAACTAGCCAACTAACAAAATTTTCTGGTGCATTGTGCAAAAATCTTGAGATATTTTTGTCCATTACTTAATGTCCATTGGCTATTGGACCGCAATTGCAACGAATTTTTAAATTGAATGTCCTATTTACCAGAATTAATTGTTAGGGCTCCAAGTTGCCAAACACCCAAAAATTCAGGGCGGCGCACTAGTGCAAACAAACCAAATAACAAGGCACATGCCCCCGTAATCTCCACTTTGTTTCTTTCACACCAAAGCATGATATTTCCATAACGTGTGTTTGCATATCATTAATGGAAAGAGCATGAGGGTTATATTTTAAAGCAAACCACATCCTTTTTTCTCTTCTTTTCTATCCAAACACTTTCCCTTTTGATTCAGATCTGTTACAAATTAGTACGTGTACTAAATTCATTTCAAAACTTTTGATGCCACGTCTTGATTTGCATCACTTAAACTATCCAACTTCTGCAAAAAAAGAGATGCAAAATCAAGCTATTGTCCCCATACAATACCAACCCCCAACCATATGGGCATTCAGCATCGACAACCAATCACAGTGGAAGAGCCTGGAATAAATAGTTTCATAGTAGGGCCCACAATGTGTATGTGTACGTATATTTGGAATGGACATACCTTTGAAATATTTCTATCTTTGATGGATCAATAGCTGCAATAACTTCATCTGCAATAAGAATCAAAAGCATAAATATGAATAACCATGTGCAAAATAGAAATCCTTAACCAAATCAACGATTCAGAAACCCCAAGAATTATCAATTCACACCTCAATGTCATGCAAGTTAGCAAAATACCGGGTCTATAAGTTTTAGACACTAGAGGATCTTTATTGTTTTCTAAAACTCAGGAATTAAGGCTCGCGTCAAGGGGATGATCAAGAAAAATGCTCAAGGATGCACCTTCCAGCACATACATCAAGGGGTAAAGGCCCTAATGTATCATTTGCATTACATATCCCCTTACAGTGAATAATCAGATCAACAAAATCATTTGGTTTTTCCACCCTAAAGATAAGAGCATTAACTAGATAATTTCCATGGTGGTCTTGTACTATTTATTGAACATGCCATTTATCAGAATGGGCAGCCAGTGGAATAAATTAATTCTCAAACAAGGGATAAAACCTAATAAAATGAGGAACATTTCCCTTTTATTGTGTCCCCGTTCTTTTGGCTTTTATGCTTTACTCAATTAGTTACTCATCATACTTGCACTTCAGACTAGGAGAATATCCTTTTTGGGACAAACACTAAAGTTCACTCTAAGATGAAGTCTCAAGCATACAACAAGATGGTCGATAGTCTTGGAAGGCAAAACCATTACAGACAAAACGGAAGGAAGAAATATAAGCAGATACTAACAAAGACAAACTGTCTTAAGTCTCTTAATTTTGAGTAAAGACGCACTTTCCCGTCACCAACAGATTGTTAGATACTAAAAAATCCTACATGGAACATATATAAGATGATTAGTAGGTTTATAAGCCCTTGGACTCCAGAAGGGTGAGTTCTACCTAACAAGTTTGTAACACAGATCCCAAATTTAATTTTGAAAAAGAAAGAGTTGAAAAAAAATCCAAACTTTCAACAAAGCTCTAGATTAATTAAAAGGTATCTTTTTCTTTATGAAACTATCACCTTCATATGTTTTTTGAGCTTTGAAGCACAATGATACTAGCTAAACAATTACCCAATGCTCACGAAACGCAAAAAAAAATAAATAAATAGATAAATAAACATATTATATATAAAAAGGAAAGAAAATTAAAAGCAAACTCGAAAATGACGTGCAATAAACTGTGAAGCACCATAGGCAAAGTTGGATCTAATGTGCCCAACGCATATAAGATCCAGAACAATAATTAAAAAATTCAAAACATTAAGGGGAAAAAAGAGCAAAAAATGCAAACCAAAATTCTTGGAGAGCCAAATCCACCACCAAGACATTATGAACTTAAAAAAGTAGCAGGCACCCAGATCAGAGTAAGATTGAAGAGAAAGAACAAAACAATAATAATAAAAAAAGACCATGCGTAATCTTCAATAATGATGTCCACCTGGAGAAAGCTGATTTTGTCTTTTTTCAGATGTTAAAATCTGAACTGCAAAAACCTGGTTGATATCTGCAATCTAATGTGACAAAACAAGCACCTGATTAGCCCTTTAGTTTGCGAATCATAAAACCATCTGCTTGTCCCAGATTCAGATTGAAACGACGCATGAGCAAGCAGAAGAAAAAAAAGAGGAAAGAAAAAAAAAAAGATGGAAAGAAAAAGCATGAGTTCACAATATGTACCCATCCAAGATGCTGTAGGACAAGCTCTTCATCAGATGACTCCTCAAGAATCTTGGATGCCTCAGCTGCAGCGGTCTCCTTCCCAGAGAGAACATGGGTGTTTGTATCCCATACACTCTCAAAAGCAGCATCTTTCCATAGACCAGACGAAAAATTTCTAGCTAGAACACGCCAAATAGCAAGCGCTTTTGAGCTCATTCCTCTACTTGCATATAGAAAAGCAAGTGTTCGTAGGTGCCCAGAGTCATTTAACAGAGTTTCCAACTCCTCCTGCACCGCCCATGTAAGTTGTACAGTCACCCTTCAAGCAGGCTCCAGATAATGGTCTCTGTTTTGCAATGCATTGGACTACTAAGATTCCCCTCTTTACTGACATCCTCTCAAAGTGCACTTTGTTTGAGGCCTATGAAGTTTTATCAGTCTAGACCCCACAGCCAAATGTAGACAAAATATTTCTGAATCTAGAAAGTTGTTAATGTTAGCTCGTAAACCCTAAAAGTTCCCATCTTCCTTTCCCTATGAAATCGCCAAATTTTCATTTCTACATGCATTCTTTGTTGGAGACAGAAGACTTAAAGATGTTAGCAGCTGAAATGGACATAGTTTCATCACAAACATCAACAAAACAAGAATCTCAAACGACCCATTCTTTCAAAGGAGTTCATCGTACGTTAAAATGTCTTCCCATAGAACTGATCTTACTTTATAATTGTGATTGCTTTAGATTCCCATACAAACTGAATTTGGGGAAGTATAAATTTTTTTACGATCCGCATTGAAACCCTAAACCTTTGTGTGTGTGTGTGTGTGTGTGTGTGTGTGTGTGTGTGTTTGTGTGTGTGTAATTACCTTAGAGTGGGCTCTTTAAACTTGGTACTCTTAAAGGTTTTCTCAAGGTAGAATATTAACCTTTTCCCAAGCTTAGATTCCCTATCCCATTCGTTATAGATTTTCCAGTATTCTTACCATTTTTGTTCATCAACATATATAAAGAGGAACCGTTTAATTTAAAATTCATAAAACGGAAGATCTAAAATAGATTGTCAGTTTAAATGTGTTTAAATGCAAAAGACTCAGAGAGTACATATCCAATGAGACAAATAGAGGAACACAAACAACAGTATAAATCAAAAGACATGAAATAACATACCACAATACAAGAGTTTGCAGAAGATGCCAACTTTTCCATGTCATCAACACGATTCAAAGCTCTATAGAGGTACATTAGTAGCGTATCAACTCCCTCCTTAACTGACAGAGTCAACTCCTTCTCATGAGAAACCTCCAAATACCTACAGAACACGTGGAAGTTGTTCAGGTATTGCAACGAAAGAAAGGATGTGTCCATGACACACCAAATCATGATCAACACATAGAACCATTTTATTATAACAATAGAATGAAAAAGTCAACAAATGAGTCATTGAGTGACAATGCACTTCCACGACAAAATTGGAAGACTAAATAACCCTATTTCCCTAACCCACCATCTCAATAAAGAAAAGGAACTGCAGTGCCAATTATTAAAAGAAAAAAAGAGCAGGTAATTAACAAATAAGCAGAAAGGGACCTTATAATTGACTTGATAGCAGACTCCAATAAATCAGCTCGACTTGGTGGGTTCAAAAGGAAACCATCATCAACTTGAGTTTCCACTCCTGCTTTTCTAAGAAAGATAGCCCTTTGGATAGCCTTTAACCCGTCATCTACAACATCTTCCAGAGGTGCGGGCGGAGGATGCAAACCCCAATATCGGTTTCTAGGGACCTTAAAAAAAATAAATATATTTTGAACAGAAATGTACTGCATAAATGTAAGAACAAGTGCTATGACTGGAATTTTAGAGGATGTTAGTACATAAGTCAGCCAGTTAACAATCATTATCTTCGGTAAAAGGGATGGGGAAAAAAAAAAAAAAAAAGAGAATCCAAATACCAAGATGAGGAAACTAAAAAGGAAGGAGTTTTCTTCATACTGTTTGGTAGAAAAGAAAGAAAAGAGGAAAGAAAATGTCTAAGCTAGTTTATCTCACTGTTATATACTTAATTAAGAAAATGAGGTGCAATTCAAGTCAAAAATAGTTATTTGGTATGCTAATTTTTTTGTCAAATATGCATGTATACAGATAATTTTGATATCTAGAAACCCCCCAAACTCACATTACGAGCCCCAGTTTGAAGTTAGAGCCTTTCGCCAAACCCTACAACCTTTGGAATGCAGGAAACTATGACATGACTTTTGTCACGTAGGTACCCATGAAGTGGTTCGAGCCCCATACCTCATGGGAGCAAATCAAAGGCCTGACCATTCCAACCAACACCCAAAAGTTGGTTTGTCAAATATTCTCTCTCCTCTCTTCTTTCTAAAGGGGGAAGGATTAAAAAATGGTGGGCCCGATGGATTTATAAGTACTTTCTTCCCAATTCCCTCTCAAACAAAGAACCCAATGTTCCCTTTTCTCCTCAAAGTTCCCCCATCAATGCCTTTCCTCTCCCTTTTCCACTCTACAAAACATAGCTAAAACTTCTTTGTTAATGCTTACCTATAAAACATAATAGAAATTGCCTAGTATCTGCTAATGCTTTGCTACAGTACCTAATAGAAATTGCCTAGTATATTTTCATGTGTATTCAAGGATATTACAAATGAATGCATGCATATGTATGTACGTACTATTGATGTATTTACTTACTGCTGCTAGAGGAGGATAGCATACAAAATACATCTCTCTCTCTCTCTCTCTATGCTCGCAACCCCCGCCCGCGACAGACACCCCCCCCCCCACCCAAACAGCCCCCAAAAAAAAAAAAGAGAAACTTCCTTGTGTTGATGAAAAAATCAGTTACAGAAAAAGAAGCCACCTTTCATTGACGGTAGAATACAAATCTAATTTCAAATGAAAAATTTTGCGATAACAAAGAAAGCCAAGCCCTGTGATCTAATGTTCCTTTAAGTCAACCTCGTATTTTTTGAACCAAGAAACTGGATATATTGAATAACAAATAAGAAGATACAAAAAGAGGAAGAGCCTTCCTCAAAAGAAAGAAAACAAAAATTGAGAGGGCTACAAAAAGGGAGGCCAACTCCTAACTAAATCTGAAAAGATCGCGCTACCAAATTCTGTCCCTATAAACCCACAAAGAAACCCAGTATATAACCCTATCCCGCACAACAAGACCATCCCTACAATCGTCAAAACTCCTATTATTCCCCTCCAACCAAATGGCACAAAAAACCACTAATTTAACCGAGATCCGCGTATTTCTGCCATACATTAATCTTGGGATCCATAACAAAATGCACACAAAATTTCAGCCAGAAATCATAACAGAGCAGCAAAATAGTTTTAATTTCCTATAATTTTTAGCCAACACTTTGATAAGGTTTGAAAGGCTATGATAATACAGTTCAAGTGTTTAAAAATTGGACCTACAGAGAATGTAAAGATCTCGTTTTTACATTTTTTTTCCTTCTCTTCACCTTTTAGCTAAAGGGAGGAAAATGAATAGAATAGTTATCTTATCAAACAAGAAACGAAGAAAGAAGAAAGAAAGAAAGTAAAAATGAATAGAGTAGAATAGATGGACATAAGATAGTATACCAGTAGTGACCATCTATTGGGATCTCGCATCACAAATGGAAATATTTCAGAAGGCTGCATGGTCTCAGACTGCAGAAAATGATTTACTGCTTCCTCGAAATGCAAATCAAAGAGTAAGAGAAACCCCACTTGAGCATGTACAAACGAGAGCATGTCCTTTGTCATTTCACCTTCACACTGAAGCTCCTCAGCTAAGAATATGGCTTCCTTGAATTTCTTTTTTCTCAAAAGGTCTTTAATTTGTTCTTCAGGAGTTAATTTCCGATAGCAAATAACCTAGAAATTTACAACATCACAAAAGCAATATTTTAAAAACTGCTATCAAAATTAGTAAATGAATGCAAGAGCGCATGTGTGAATAAATAGCACCCAAATAATTCGTAATATTTCAGAGTTTGCGGTCAAATGTATATGAGTCTATGAAAGCACAAAGTCTACAAGCTCTTCTGTTATGGAAGTAGCATCTAAGCACACGTGTTTCATGTAAAAAATTCCGTAACATTTACCAGCAAACCCACTAACTCCAGTGGGTAGCATATTAGATATAGAAGCAAAACAACAGTCTCCCAGATGTTTTTTTCCTTCATGCCACCCACAAATCATGTTCTTCCAAAAATCAAACTCAAGAGCTCATGTCATCACCTACAATCAAAATACTAGAAGCAGCATCCACACTACAGAAACCAGATCGTCACTACCATGTTAGACTGAGCTTTTGGACACCAGAATGGGTAGAAAAGAAAGGCTTGAGGAGTTTTTTTTTTTTTTATAAGAAACAACAAAATTTATTGAAAAAAGGGAGGGGGGTACAAGGGGAACGGGGACAAGGAGTCCCCTACCAAAAAGAACAAGACAACAAAAACAAGCAAAACCAACACAATAACTGTAACAGAGAATCCCAACCCCTCAAAAAATCAGAAAAAGAAAACAAACTAAAGCCTTTTCCATGAAAAATCCATAAAGCAACTAAAAAATTTATTCTATCCCAAATTTCAAAAAAGTCTCCCTCAACACCATCAAAAATTCTATTGTTCCATTCAAGCCACAAAACTTTTTAGTGGAGCTATTCGTCCCCACCAAGACGTTCGTATTAAACAGGTCAGCAACCCCAGGAGGAATAACCCATGAAAATCCAAAAGCACCCAGCAACCTATATCATATCCTCAAAGAAAAAGGACAATGAAGAAACAAATGATCAATGTTTTCACCAACACCCTTACAAAGAACACACCAACTAGGAGAAATATGAAGACAAGGTTTCCTCCTTTGTAACAAGTCACGAGTATTAAGCTTATTAGAAACCAGAAGCCAATTAAAAACCTTAACTTTAGTGGGAACCGATGATTTCCAAATAAAATTATGGAAATTACAAAAAAAGGAATGGTCGTCAATCAAGAAATTGAAAAAGGATCTGCAAGAGAACAACCCCCAACTATCCAGCTCCCACACCCATTTATCAGACAAAATCACACAACTTAAACCCTTCCAAACAACCCAAGAGCTCCAAAAACTCTCCCATTTCTCTCTCACTAGGATCTCTATGGAAATAAAAATTCCAGTAAACACCAATTCCATCATCAAGATTGAAAAAGAAAGGAATACAAACGTACTTTAAGGACGATAATCTGTGAAGGCTCGGAAATCTTGAGGAGAAACAAGCCTCACCCACCCACACATCTTCCTAAAACCCAACTCTCCTACCATCCCCCACCTTTAACTTGATATGGTCCAAAATCTCCTCCACAGCTTGAATTGCTTTCCAAGGGCTTCTAAAAGTCACTCTCCCTACGTCTCTTGCCAACCAACCACCAAAATCCACCCCATATGTACCTTCAATCACACGATGCCAAAGCGAATTTTCCTCTCTAGCAAACCTCCAAATCCATTTAGACGAGAGCCTTGTTATGAAGAACTAAATCTCCAATCCCTAATCGACCTTATCTCTCAGCTTACAAACCTCTTTCCACACGACGGGGCGCTCATGATTTCCTTCCTCATAACTTCCCCACAGAAAATCTCTCATCAACTTTTCAATAGCACCCGCAACTCCAATAGGAATTTTAAAAATGGACAAAAAATAAATCGGTAGAGAAGACAAAACTGATTTAATTAAAGGTAACCTTCCAACCATCTAGCCTCCAAGCAACTTTAGAAACAACAGGCTCCCAAAACGAAGCTCTCAACAGATTGCCACCAAGCGAAAGACCCAAATACTTAATAGGCCAAGTCCCCACTGAACACCCCACAATACCTGCCAATCTCTCCACCTCATCCACATCAATGTTGATACCCAAGATAACACTGTTGCCGATATTAATTCTAAGCCCAGAGACAAAGCAGAAAATGTCAAGAAGAAACATCAAAGGCTTGAGGAGCTTGGAAAGAATTAATCAAAATCATTATCTTAGCATTGCAGAAGTTATGAAAATATTGCTTGCAATACTTCATTTAAAATAGAACATAATCATTCTAGTCGGCACGATATGAAATATAAAAAATTAAAAATAAAAAACTCCCATAGTGCTAACGTTGTGAATAGCTCCAGAAAGTCCTAGGCAATAAACACGAGAAATTATCTTTACAAAATGGCCTACCATGTCCATAAAAATAAAGAATCTATTTTAAGAGAATCTGATCTAAGATCTATGGACTTGAAGAAAACCAAATCCAAGCAAAAATCACAAACTGGAAAAGGAAATCAAAAGGTAAGTAGCCATGCCCTTGAAGTTTTAGGTAATAATAATATGGACGAAACATATGCCTGTTACAACTATACAAACTAGACTGCCTAAGTTTGAGTCCTACATCTCAAAGAAAGAAAGATTTGTGCATCAATGAAATAGAACAAATTTTGAATGAAAAAATTCTAGCAAGAACGCTGAATAGATTGAAGATAAAGCTCCATAGGAGCATCAACATGATGGTTTGGCAATGATTTAAGGCCACAACATGCTTATAACCGTCAAATGCATGTTTAGCAAAGTAGAAGCTTCTTGAATAATGAATAATTGCAAGACTCTTATGCTTTTAAGTGAAATTTGTTATAGAAAGAAATGTATCAATGTTCAATTCAAAACACAATAAACTAGATCAACCACAGATACCACAAAGACACGACCAAGACAAAAAAAAAAAAAAAAAAAGCAAATAATAATAATAAATATTTCTCAGAGTTGGTTAGGGACGGGGCCACTCTTGGTAATTTTTCAATCATGATTTGTGAGGAAATCTCTTCCTCCGATTTTTGTACACTACGATTTTCATTCTAATAAATTCAGTTTCTTCTTCAAAAAAAAATTGTTACTCTTTCAAATAGCATCTAGTTTATGTAACTTTCCTCCCTCTCTCTCAACTTAAATCATTGTAATTCTTCAAATCATCCATGTAAAGTTTCTTTCCTTTCTCTCTTAATTTGTTGCTTCTCTATAATTAGATGATCGGTGTACAGCCTTGCACAAAAAAAAAAAAAAAGTTGTGTTACTAAGGATCCATGTGCTATGAAAAAATTTCTCCTCTCAAAACTGTGTTTAAGTGAATTACGTCGTCATCATACTCTAAAGAGAATTCATTCACTTCTTAGTTCAATTAAGTGCATTGGTCCTATTGCATGTGAAACAAAAAATTTGAAGGTATACATGTTATATTGTGCTTCTCATTTGTATCGACTTTACCAGGTTCTTGAATTTAAAATAGACAATTTTATCAAGATCAACTTTTTTTTAAGAAGGCTAAAACTTCATTAGAACAGAACTAAAATATAATAATATTTGTGCAATTGAACATGTTATTTGACTCACATTTTTTTCATAAGAAACGAAATTTTCATTAATTGAATGAAAATTATACAAAAAATTGGATGGTTCAGAGATCATTCATAAAACCAAATATACAAACAAAAAATACAAAGCATAGTCTGAGACTACTCTAAAAATCTATCACAACACACAAAGAAACTGAACAAAGCCAATTCTCTAAACCAGACAACCCCAATCCAAAAAAAACACAAGCTAGACCAAAATGTCTCTCCAAATTAACAAAATCAAGGATAATGGGAAATCCTTAAAGAATGTATCTGTGAATGCCCAAAGAGAGGCCAGAAATTTAGCCTTCTCAAACAAGTCTTCACTACTCTACTCCCTCTCTTCAAAAATCCGTTGATTTCTCTCAAGCCATATGACCCATAATGTTAGCTAAGACCCTGGCTCACCACATTATTTTACCTCTCCTTCCGTTTCCAAAACCAAATAACTCTTTTACCAACAGTGAGTTACTTTGGACAGGGCATACCCAACAAAGCGAAGCAGCCCCAGATACCTTAGACCATAAACTTTTCAGCCATCTTACAATGGAGGAATAAATCATCTACCGATTCCACATTTTCCCTGCACGTGACACACCAACTGGGGGACAAAGCAGTGTAAGGATGTTTCTTCTACACTAAATCACAGGTATTCAATTTCTAATGAAAAAATAGCCAAGCAAAAACCTTAACCTGAATAGGAACACAAGATTTCCAAATGAATTCAAACGGTGCACAAGAATGCCGGTTCAGACACTGACTCAAAGAAAGGAAGAAAGAATTACACGAAAACCCCAAATAACCTGCAATCCAAACTCTCGAATCAAGAAGCGAATTGTCAAGGGAAAAATTTTGAAAGGAGTTCAATACTTTTTAAAAATCCTCACAGTCTCGATCATTCAAATTCCTTCTATATCTACAGTTCCAGTTAGATAGAGATCCCACCTCACACACCAAAATCTCCTTTTTTTTTAGCTTTCTCCCTCACCCAACCATACAATCTAGGAAAGGCAACTGCAAGAGGCAAGTCACCACACTATTCGTCTTCTCAAAATCTCACTCTACTTCCATCTCCTACCTTCCAACTCACTCTTTTAGGAAAAAGGTTTAAACCCTGAGAAATAAAATTCCATGGATTCCTATGAGTGTAGACCATATTTGCTCCCGATAACTGTGGCCCAAAGCGTGTCTTGTTCCAAGGGAAAACGCCACAACCATTTACCCGAAAGAGCTTGATTTCTTCAACAAATTCCCAATTCCTAAACCCCGGTTTTCCTCGCTAAGTGAAACAACCTTCCAAGCAACCAAGTTATCAACCGACTCTCTCTCCAATCCATCCCACAAAAACCATCTCATACATTAGCCATCCCTATTGGAAGCTTAAAAAGAGAGGAAATAAATATGAATGCTCGACAATACTGATTGAATGTGTAAGTCTTCCTCCCTAGACAAAAAGCCTTTTTTTTCCACCCCTCCAATCTTCTTGAAATTTTCTCCATCACAAGGTTCCAAAATTCTTTGGATAGAGAATTCCCTGCCAAAGGTAAGCCCAAATACTTCATTGGCCAAAAACCCACTTCACAACCCAAGTCCTAAGCCCTCCTCTGAACCACCCTACCTCCAAGTTAATCCCATTCAATGTACGTTTTACCATATTAATTCTCAAACCCAAATATTGAGAGAAGAATTTCAAAATTGTAGCCATTTTTTGAAAATTCACTTGCGATGGTTTCAGAAAAAATAAGGTATCATCTGCAAACTGCAAGTAGGAAACCTGAATTTTGTCCCTACCAACTTCAAAACCCTTGACCAAATCTATTTCCTTCACCCTTTCGATCAACCTACTCAAACCACCAAGTATTAAAGTGAAGAGGAACGGCGAAAGTGGATCTCCTTGCCTAAATCCTCTTGAGGCTCCAAATCTTTCTTGCGACTTCAAATTAACCAAAATGGAAAAGTTTGTCAAACTAAATACATCCCATCATCCACTTCATCCATCTCTAAAACCCTTCTTCATATATTGCCTTAAAAAATTCCAATTTACACAGTCATAAGCCTTTTCAAAATCTAGTTTGAACACCAATCCTTGTTTTTCGTCCACCCTATATTCTTCAACTACATCATTCACCACCAAAACACTATCTAAGATTTGTCTCCCCTTAATGAAAGCACTTTGACTAGAATTGTATCCCCCGATGCTTCCTTCAACCAATTTGCCAATACCTTTGCAATTATCTTGTAGACTTGACACTAAACTTATCGGTCAGAAGTCCTTCACTTTTCTAGAGTCTTTCTTTTCGGAATGAGACAGGTAAACGTGTGGTTTGTGTTTCAATTCACCATTCCATTTCTAAAAAAATCCCCCATCACTTTTAACAAATCCCTTTTGAATCCCATGGAAAAACCGCCTGGAGCTGGAGACTTGTTAATGTCACACAAGAAAACCAACTGTCGAATCTCTTTTTCCTCAAAAGGCCTCTGCAACCAATCGGCCCTATCTGGCCCAATCAGTTTCCACTCCAAACCCTCAAAAGAATACTGAACCAATTCCTCCCCCTTGTACAAAGTCTCATAATATTCAATTAATTCCTTCACCACCTCCTCAACATTATCTATAACCCCTATGTCCTCTTTTTCAAGTCTAGATATCACACTTTTATTTGTCCAATTATTGACAAAAATGCAAAATAACTTTAAGTTTGCATCCCATTCTCTTACCCACCTACATCTCATTTTTTGTCTCCACGATACATCTTTAAAAATTACCTCCTCCAATGAAATGCTCAGAGACCTTCTCTCACTACTTTCTTCTTCATTTAATCACCGAACCTCCTCTCTTCTATCTGTAGCATCAATCTTGGCTAAAATCTCGCTTTTGATCAATCTTACATCACCAAACACCTCCTTGTTCGACTCCTTAACCGACACTTTCAATCTTCTAAGCTTCCCAAAAAAAAAATCCTTCCCATCCTCTCACACCTATAGCCCCCCATTCTTTTTTGCAAAATTCTTTGAACCTGGGGTGTTCCAGCCACATATTCTCGAATCTAAAAGGACAAGGCCCCCACAAAACCAGATTAGTATTTAATATCACAAGGCAGTGGTCCAAGATAGTTCTACACCCCCACCATTTGTTTCACTTCCAAAAATTCCTCCCCCATTCCAAAGTAAACAAAAATCTATCCAATTTGCTCTCTACTTCATCCTCTCTAAAGTTGGTCCAAGTAAACATTGCATTACTTGATGCGATATTCTTCAAATTCCCATCCTAGATAAAACTATCAAACATCCTCATGCTTCTTGTGGACCTAGAAGGGGGCGCCTTTTCATAAGAAAATCGAACCACATTCAAGTCTCCTCTTAGAACCCACTCCTGACCGCAAATGATTTATAGTCCCACCAATTCATCCCACAAATATTTCCTATCCTTATATGATACCGGACCATAAACACCTGTTAACCACCAGCTAGATTCCCCTCTTTGAATTTGAATTGACACCAACAATAACCCTATCAACGTATCTGTTACTTGAACACTTCCAACATCCCACATCACCAAAATCCCACCCGACCTACCAACTGAAGGTAAGTAGGCCCAACTCCTAAACTTAGATTTCCACAAACTACCTACAAGTCTCTCTTCTATGATTTCTCTTTTTGTTTCTTGTAAATCACCACATCCAGTTTAATTTTCCCAAGACTATCCTTTATTACACCCCTTTTCCTTGCAGACCCTAACCCTCTAACATTCCAAGACACCACTATCATTTATTCTTTCCTACACCCTTTTCCCTCCCTCTTCTTTCCTTATCCCCATATTTCAACCCCTACTCTAGCACTTTCAATTCTCGATGTCCCCTCTTATTTTTTCCCTCATTTGATCCCTTAGGTCTCCTCTTCCCCTTCTCCTCTTTTGAAATACTTGTCACCCAAATCTGCTTCACCAACTTCTCAATCAACTTTCTTTCTTTCTTTCTTCAAGAATGTTGACCAAAAATCACAACTCTTTCAAGGGTTTTGGTAAGTAAAACATGTTTAATTAAGTTACTTCAACTGAGTCCACTTTGGACACGCTTTCGACAATTTCGGGGATTCCAGCCTCCTAACACCCTGGCACTTTCTCAGTCACCACTAGATTTTTATTTCCCAGAATCAATTTATTTACATAATTACCATAGCCCACCCCAGCTGAAAGAAAACAAGAATAGGTGCTCAAATTGGAGTTAAGGTCACTTACCTTATTATTTCCCCTAGATTCCGAATCTTGCTCCTTAGTTTGAAGGCTCACCCCAAGTTGTCTTCTCTCCATAAGACCACCTGAATCTTGCAAAATAGATTCCACCAAGGTATTCTCGCTAACGTTGTCGAATTCCGTTTCCTCCACTCTAGCCAGCTGGTTAGAATTCACAAGAATAAACACCGGTTCCTCAGCTTGAAAATTTATCCCGACCTGCCCTCTCTCCATAAGTCCCTAATATCTTGAAGAATTGACTCCACAGAAACCGTCTTCCTTTCATCCGAGTCAGTTTGCTCCACCAAACTTTCATCCTCTTCCGAACTGTTGTAGGACGATGGCAAATCAGAATCAAAGAGTTGCTGGTCAAGGTTTTCTTCAACACAATCTTCGACATCTCCACTGAAGTCTACTTCTTCCTCGGGAGAATTTCTGGCCCTTGTTTCTTTTACCTTCTATCATTTGTAATATAAGATCTTAGGAGAAGTTGGGTTGTAATTATTTAAGAACCCAAGAGGATTATTGTCGCTTTTCTCCTCAATACTCGGGGATGAATTTGGCTGTCTTTTCATTAATAATATGAGTGGGCCCTACTCCAATTTGTCCCTTTGCAAAATCCTCCCTTGGTTTAGGGCAAATATGACCGCTGCCCCTTAATGCCATAATGCTGACAACTCTTTTAATTGTGCACTCTAAAATATTTCTTTTTGTAGATAGGCTTAGAGGTGTTTTTTGGGCCCAAAGACATTTCCAGGGCTATTTTCAATAGCCTCCTACCCTTGCTCAAGTGAATCATCACTATCCTCACCCACCCAGTTTAAGGCATTGACCTGATTGCCGCCTCCTAATAACAGCTCACGTGCCTCATCTCCCACCTTTTGGACGCATAGATTGCCACTTGTTTGAATTGCTTTACACGTGTTTGAAAGGCACATAGAATTTTTTGCCTTTTGGCTGTTGATCAATAGGGGACTTCCATCGCCTGGCTTACTGCCATCAAATATTTTCTTAATGGAAATTGGCACGCAGGTGGCTCCTTGATCAATAAAGGTCTCCCTCACCATCATAGTATGGCCATCTATTATAGAGCATCTACTCCCATCAATGCATGCCTACATGCCCATGCCTTCCTGTCCACATCGTGCTGGTACTGAAGGGCTTGCCGTCTCCCTGCCATCAAACTCATTCCGGTGATGGCTGCACCCTTCGATGGAGCCAGCACGAGTTTGTTCTGCGCTTTCTCTACCTGCTTCGACAGCGACTTCCTTTCCACGTGGTTGGAAAAAACCGTCGACTTGTTGCAACCTCCGTGGGATTCGAGAGAAAACAATCTAACTTTTGTTGTGCAGCCCCAGCACTTTAATACCAGATTTTCAGAAATAAATCCCTACTGGTTTCCTTTGAGCTATAGTAGAGCATAAGCATGGTTTAGCTCCAGAGTATTTTTATCAACATCTACCAGCCCGGCGCATTTGGCCCCTATAATTTTGAAATATGAAGTCCACATGTTCTGATGAAGGCCTTCCACGCCAATCCACAAGTTCCAACATGAGATCTTGACATCGTTGTAACGGACTTCTTCTTTCCACGGCATAAACTCCACAGTAAGTGCACTGCCCAGCTTCACCTTACCCCATGAACACACAGTATCCTTTTCTTCTTTATTCAAAGACCACATCACAGCTTTATCCACCTAAAAGCTTTATCCACCTAAAATAAACTCAATTCCACCATTCTATTGAACTTCTTGATCAGCCCTTCTTGAATGCTCTCCCATGAATCCTCCACTTTGTATCTTAAAACCAGGACTGCCATGGTCAACTTCCTCACCTTGGCTAGTGGGGAAATATGTTGGAAATTCGAGTTCTACAACTTCCTTGAATGTGTTGTGTCCATAAGTCTGTCTTTCCATGTCCGGATTCCATCAACCTATCTTGAATTGTGATGGGAGGATTATCAATCTTCCTTAAGGCTGGAGTCTTAGTTGGAAGGTACCTGTTGAAGATATTGCCTAAGCACTCTGTGAATGCAATCCACCCCTTCAAGTTCTCTCCCCGAAATTATAATGCTTTTGAACTTCTTCCTTGTAATTTTCATGATTTTCAAGAAGATACCTCTTTGGTTTCTCATGATACATACAAGAAAAGTATACGATGACCCTCTAAACTTACTAAGGAATTAAATCTTCCCCTCAAATTTAATTACACTTCTCACCGTATCCCTTATCCATGAAGCAGCACCTACATCAATAACTATACTATAACAAGTGAGACGAGTTACCTCAAAAATATTTATTGAACCCCCATGATTCACTATGTTGAAAACAAAAACTTTATGAGAAGTATGACACTCCTTGTAAAAGTGTTTGTAATTCATTGCAAGATCTGGCTAATTAATAAAAACTCAACAAAATTTACTTGGTCTATGAGAGTTCATCCTATCATCTTAACAAAATAGTAACCCCTTGCAAGGAAAATATATGGGTGGCAAACCTTCTACCCCAAACCATGAGTGTCGGCAGAGAATTTTTATCTCTTTCCAATGAACTTTGGGTTTCCAATCATTTGACTCACATACTTCACTATAGATAACTAAGCCACAGCTTTTTTGCCTAAAATATGATAATGTGAGATGGCCCTTGTGGTATGGTTTTTGTTGAAATCAACAGTGTAAAACTGTGTGATTACAGACATAGCCTAGCGGTAAAACCACAGCCAACTCCAATCTAGAGGTGAAAAGTTTGAATCCTCTCACCCCAAGTTCAAAAAAAAAAAAAAAAAAGAGTGAAACCGTGTGTCCCAACTATATCGATAAGAAGAATCTGTTAATATTTGGGTGTATATTTGGTTTCAACATCTTTAATTCATAAGGATTGTATTTATGGCCTTAATATCCCTCAATTATGCGGATTGTAGTTTAGGAAAGATCTGTGTAATTATTAGCCCAGGAATAAAGTATATATTTCCCTGTACATTGTCTATTTCTCATTGAGAATTGATTCCTGATTCATCACATTTTTCCTTTCTTCTTCTTCTTTAACAAATCAAAACTTATTCAATTTGTCAAAAACGACAAATAGACACAAGAAGTTAGGAGAGACGACAAAGGAAGTCTTTAAGTTTGTGATCATCAACAGTACATACAAGAACAGAAAACAGGACTATAGCATTGATCAAGCAACACAGTGTCAGTAGATGAAAAATTCAAATGAAGTGTATGATTGTAAGAATTTTAATATTTGGAACATAAGAAATAAAAAATAACAAATAAATGATCTTCCACCACTAACAACATGATAAAAAGGGGCTCTACTTGGCACTACTAGTCTCCAAAGTTATAAATATCTAGTCGTAAAATCAAGATTTCCATTGTTACTAGTGTTATTCTTCGGGTGAAATGCCTAACCATTGTTTGTTCCCACCATAAAGAAGGCCAAATTGAACCTTCCTAATTGTAGTACCTAGATAACATGTCAGGTTCAAAAGAAGAAACAACTTATTTGAGAACAGAACGCACGTGTATATATGCAAACAAAATCCAGATAATCAATAGGCAAGCCTTCAAACATTTTCATTAAACTTATTATTGCATCAAGTACAAGTACAGTCATTCAGAAAAAACTAAACAAAATACATATAAAGTATCTAACTTCTTTTTGTTGAAGCTATCTTTACTTTTCTAATCATTCAGTCTGCGATTAAGCAATAATTTTCATAAAGAAGAACCTACCTCTCCTTCGATGTGTATATATGCAAACAAAATTCAGTTAATTCATAGGCAATCTTCCAAATATAGTCATTCAACTTATTGTTGCATTATATGAAGTAAAAACATAGTCAATCATCGAGAAAAGCCTATATATAATGTATATAAAGTATCCAACCCTTTTTTTTTTTTTTTTTTTTTTTTGCTGAGGGTATCTAAGTTCTATAAATGAATGACACATCATTCAGCCTGCGGTAAATAGATAATTTCAAAATCAGTCGATCACAATACAGGCAGCACAGAGATGCAAACCAACAATAAATGTTGTGTGCATGTGATGTAGCATAACGAAGTTGAATGAAGTAAAAACTACATTGTTTGATAGATTTTTTTACAAACCTTGGCAGGAGTAGCAACTACAACAACTTTCCCATTTTCATCTTCCTCGTCTGCAACAATGCAAGGACCCCCGACTGCTTCACCACCAAAAGTAATCGTTTGAACACAAGTACCTGATTTCTTATGATAGAGCTCCATCTTTCCATCCCTCACAACCGCCACGTACAATGATATCTCCCCGATAGAATCTGGTCCCTGGCAGAAAACAATGCTTCCCGCAACCGGCTGCCCATGTGCATTAACTACAATGCCGACATTGTCCACCAACAAAAGCACATTCCCATCTCTAGACAATAATTTAAGCTTTGGCGGAAGAGATTCCTCCGGCAACGAGAATATCACACTGATTTGTCCCGTTACACATGAAATCAAACTATACCCATAAGCCGTACCGACAATTACAGAATCATTAAGCCACACCAATGACATAATCCCATCAATGCACTGAATTTCCTTAAGAATCACGTATGAAACATTTAATCCATCCGAATCTTGGTCATTTCTACCCACCCTACTGCTGCTCCCCAAAACAATCTCTATCAAGATCAATCTCTTACCAACAACAACAGCAAAAACATGATTACCTCCATTATGCTGCTCTGGCTCCTTAATCTTCAATCCATTCGCCCTAATCCCGCCGCCTAATTTCTGCAAAAGCCTCTGACCCGTCGTACTCGAAGAACTCTCCGTCGCATTCTCAACATTTTCCGTCAAATTCGAACCCACCACATCGCTACTCCTCAAACACTTCGTGAATACCGAAACCCCTTTCAAGAAGCTCAATCTCTTCAATGGCTGCAACAACATCGAATCCACCAAGAACAAAAATCCTCCGGACAGCACCAAAACCTTCCCAATTCCTCCAAACACCTGCAACGACTCCACCGGCGAATCGCCCACCGACAAGGTTCGCAGAAGCGAGAGGCCGGAATATGAAGCACTGTTAGGGTTTATTGAGAGCAACAGGAGGATTCCGGATTGCGTGCCGACATAAATTAGGGTTTGGGAATCGGAGACGGAGAGGAGAGCGAGGGATCGGAAGGGAGCGAGAGTGCGAGAGTGGTTGGAGAGGTCGGAATAGGAGAGAGGTTCGAGCACGGTGCGAGTCCTCGAGTGAGGCTTCGCCATGTGTGTGTGAGAGGTGATAAAGTGAGTATGGAAGCCAAAGCGCCCAAATTTTTCGGTGGGAGAAGAGGTGATCGATCAAGAGTGAAAGAGTGAAGACGGCAGCTGACTCGTTCGAAATTCTTTCAAGCTCGTCTACGGTTTGCCCAAGCTTTTGGGCGTGCCATTAGCTAGGGGATCAAAAAAAGTGGTCTTTTCTCGAACAATATATTTTTTTTATTTTTTTTAATGCGGTAATAGCATGATTTTTTAGTTGATTGCTAAATAATGCTGTCTACCCTGTATTAAAAAGAAATTTACAAAGAATGTCTCTTTATAAATACGCTTTATTGATTTTGCACTCTTTTATTTAACTTTTTAAAACTACTCTTTTATTATTTATGTTATTTTTAATTTGATTTATTATTTGACTTTTTTAGCCCTGGTTTAAAATTTATAAAACTTAAGATCCGTTTGATAGTGTTTTTAAAATAAATAAAAATGATTTTGTTTAAAAAATAAGAATTTTTTTAAAATTATACTGAAAGTGTTTTTAAATTTTTGCCTCAAAAACATGTAAAAACATTTTCAAAAATTCTCAAAACAATGCTAAATAGGGCTATCTCAATTTTCTTTTCAAAATCTCGTTTCTCTGCCTTTCTCGTTGCTCTCTGTCACTCCTCTCTCTGCATTTAGCAATCTTTCCTCTCATCGTCGCCTCCTCTCTCCTCTCTCTACCCTCTATCACGATCGGCATCGTCCATATCATTCTCAAGTCATCATCGTCGCTACTCTCAAGCAAACTCTGATCAAAGCCCAATCGATCAAGAATCAATCGCCAAATCTGTCGATGATATGAACAAGATCTCGCCATCTACATGTTGGTCTCTCTCTCTTTGATCGGAAGTCTTTTGTGTTCGATTCATTTCTTTCAAATGATGTCCACCTTGGTGGATTTGGTCGGTTTTCCCTTTGAATTGTGTAAGGGGAATTTTGTGATTGTGGAATTTATGTTTTTGTTTATGGTATTTGGTTTTTGTGGGCATGATTGGATCTTAGTCCAGTAAAAATCCTCCGTCTAATGCAAATTATTTTTCCTGTTTGATTAGATTTTTAATTCCCTGCAATTCGATTATACTATTGCAATCATACATTTTATAGCTTGTTTCTTATTTTGTCAATGGGGGAATTTGATTAATACTTTTGGTAATATGATCACATTATGAGATACCAATTCCAAGCCATCGTCTTCAAAGGATATGGCCATACATAGGGGAGGTGGATGGAGTCTACAAAATGACTAAAGTAATCAAAACTTAACATATAAATGGAGCCTACAAAATGAATTTTCCATGTACATATAGCACAAAGAATTCAACTAGTGTGTTGAAAAAGTGGAATATATACTGCATTGAATATAAATCCTAATTTATTAGATGTGAAAAATCTAAAATGCCCATCATTTTTAACACTTGCAAAACCCTAATTTACCATATTCACTCACTTTCTTTCTCTCTCCTCTCCTTCTCTTCCCTACCCTCTCATCTCCTGTCAAAACCACAGGCACAAACCCAGAACTCCAAAGGAAGCCGCCACCCTCGCTATCATTTCCATCACTATCTTTTTGTTGCTTGTCGCTATTGTTGATCCATCTTTCTCCTTTTCTCTTTCATTTCTCTCATCTCTCTCTCTTGTTCTCAATGACGGAGATCCAATGGCGATCTTGTGAGGACATTTTAAAATAGTTTAAATATATTTTTTCCATATTTGCCTCTATCTATTTTTTTAACATATAATTCTTATTATTTTAAAAACGATACTTACAAAGATGTTTGTGTTAGCTACATATTAAGTAAGGACAAGTCTATAATTCCACAAATTTAAGTATATGTTTGATTCGAGGACTAAAATGACTCAAATAACTCAAAACCCAACTTGAATATCATCGGACTTCCCAAAACCAGTTGGATGCCTAAAATTTGCAAGCTTTTTGAATCACTTTTTGGGTCTTCTAAGTCAAGTTCTCAAGTTCTAGTCTCTCTTGTTTTCTTGGGACTCCAATTTAAATGCTACTGTGACATACCCAAATTCTCTCTCATATATTTGAGAAAAAAATCATAACTTTTTTATTTGATATTCAATTGAGATGATTTATTTTTCATAATGTTTCTAATGAAGAGAGAAATAAATTAAGATCCATATTGTATATTTTTTAGGACTATTAACAGAAATATTTTATTAGGTTTGGTAATAAATCAAAAACTATTTTCACTATCTCTTCAAATGTAAACTCTAATTTTATTCTATACTCAGATTAAAACTTAAATGTATATCTAAACATTAATTCTAATAACAATTTAAATCATTAACTCAAATCTTAATTTAATTCACACTAACTTAAATCAAATCACTAATTTAAATCCATTTACCCTACGGACCCTGAATTTCCACCACTTTCACATAAAACTTTTGGAGCTGTCAAATTTTATAATTCAAAATATCTTATTATTGGAGTTGGATCCAAGCGTCAACAATTGATGAGGGCATCTAAGGGTATTTTATTTTGAAGAAACCAGTAATTGGCTGAGACTTATGAGCCAAAAATTAAAAGAAAAACCTTAAACAATAGCGCAAGGTAAGTTTGAATGGAGGGCTTGAACGAGAGAAGCAAAACCAGAGGGAGAAATAAAATTGATGAGAAATCGAGGATTCAAGTTCAAAAAATCTCTAAAAAATGACGAATAGAAATACTCAGCTCAGAAGCGAGAAGGGGATTTGCGATGGCCTCAACTTGTAGGTACTACACTGAGGGGGAAAACTAAGAGAAGAAATCAATTCTTCCTACGAGCATCGATAATCGCCGTCGAGGATTTGTTGAAGAAACACTTGTGAAGGCTAATTTCTGTTATTCCGACGTTCCTTTTCGGGGAGTATTGACAATCTTCGTCAAGTAAGGGTTTGATGTCGTTTTTGAAAGAGAGAGGGAAAAAAGGCATGGCCGTGAAAATTATAGCATCAAACAACGCTAAAATTAACAACAAAACTGCAGTGGGATATTCAAATATCAACTCTCTAAAAGCATTCTCACTCTATTCTAATTCACTCTTGGAAAATCATAGTTCTGGAAAGGTTGCCTAGCCCTGATGCAGTGGATGTATGCAGGCTTGCAGCATTCTATGAGAACTTTTATTTTTATTCTAAGCATTTTCTATGTGGACTTTTCTGTGTATCATTGTTGGGAAAAGACTACATTGTTAATGCATATTACTATGTCTACATTTTTTTTAATTCCTTTTGATTCTTTAAAGTTTTTATGTGAAGTCAAATTGGTGAAGGTGTTCATTTGTCAGTGGGATGAGTTTAAAAACAGAGCATTATAATTGAAGCATATGACTAAAATTATTGCATTATGTGGATATATGTGACTTTTATGATTTCCTAGCATAATTGCTCAAAATGCATTGTATGTTTTAAGTACGATGAATTTAGTAAATAATGTGAATGAAGGGCATTCAAACTAGGGAGTGGAGTTAATGTTAACCTGAGCATTGATGACTACTCTAATAAATTCGATTTTGGTGGAATTGTAGGCCATAAAATAAAATACCCCTTAGTTTTAACACTTACAAGATCCTAATTTACCAAATTTTCTCACTCTCTTTCTCTTTCCTCTTCTCCTCTTCCCTACTATCTCATCTCCAGTCAAAGCCACAGGCACAAACGTAAACCTCCAAAGGAGGCTGACACCCTCTCTGTCATTTCCATCGTAATCTGATTTTGTCGCTCGTTGTTATTATTAATCCATCTCTCTCTCCTCTCTCTTTCTCTCTCTCTCTCTCTTTCATCTCTCATGTCTCTCTTTCTTGTTGTCAATGACGAAGATCCATTGGCGATCTTGCGAGGACTTTTTTAAATAGTTTTTCCCTATATGTTCCTGTTAAAAATATATATATATATATATTTATATTTGTGTCTATTTTTTTCATGTGTAATTCTTAATAACTCAAGGTTAATATCATCTTATATATAACCATTGATTGGTGTGATTAAAATTTACTATATTTTAATAAAAATAATTTAGCTGTTCATATCACATCACGTTTGTCCTATATAATCATATTATTAACAGTGCATTTATAATGTCTGGAAAAATCTAAATAATTAATAAGTATAATTAATTAAGGTTTTTTTCCATAATTACACCATTAAGCCTATAAGAAGTATACGTTTAGAATCTATGAATACAGGTTTCGGTAAGAGTAATAAGATAATAATAGTATGACAAGCTCAATCATACTATGCACTTTGAACTAATTTAGGAATAACCTTGAATTTTTCAGCTAGAAAGATTGACAGTAAATCATGATAATAGATAATAAGTTGAACGGGTAAAACAAAAGTGTAGAGTTTAAGAGAAATGTTGACGTGAAACAAGTCAATATAGCCTTAACGAACTAAAGTAGAGTTTTGGTTAAATAAATAAGCACTTGATTGATTATACTAAAAAAATCCAAGCATTCAAGTCGAGGGTTTTTCTTGAAAGACCCAAACACTTATACGTAAAGATTCGTGAAATTCCACGACCCTATAATTAGAGTGAATTCGATAGTATAAAATACCATAAAACGTTATGAGAATGTTATTAGGAATCCATTCAAGACCATGAAAACCCTCAAAATTTATGTAGGAATTCAAATACCAAAGTCAGGAGATTTTCTTGAAAAATTGCATGTCATGTTTTATAATTTGAGAATTTGTGGAATAATAAAATAAATTTCAAAATTCTATATTAAATATTAAAACTATATTTCATGGCTTATAAGAAGAAAATAATTTAGCCATGAAAAATTCGTTGTAGAAGATTTTTATGTATAGTATGGCATTAGCAATGTTCAAAGAAACACTCGAAACTCGAATGTACTATATCTCCTCATTGCTTATCAGTTAAAAATTGGAATTATACGAGTAGCATTTTCAATAGTAAATGCCATCCAAGTTTAGGAATTGATAGAGTCAAATACTATGTCAATATCGAGGTACGGTACAAAAAAGGTCAAGTTTATATTTATACAGTCTCGAAATAATTTTAAGATTAAAAACAATTTAATTGTATTACGCGATTTGGAAATTATACTGGTATCAAGTTGTACAAAGATTGATTTTAGACTGTGTTAAGCAAAACCAATGAAACCAAAAATCTCCTAATAGCTAATTGGTTTCTCTCAACCAGTTGAAATTTTACCTCCTTCCTTGAATTAGGGGATCTTTTGGGTGAAGTGCTATCACAAAGTAACAAGATGTGACCATGAATAATAAAAAGCATGGTGGAAGATATGGTTCAAAAAGTGAGCAATTAATGAGATATTTTTCTTCCCTTTCCTTAGGTATTTGGTGCAACTTTAAGCATTTGCCTTCCTTAAGTGTCCATGAAACCCTTTAATTTTGAGTTAGAAGTTAAGTTGAAAATTAAGCAATAAACAGATTTCCTCCACAATAAGATCTCATTTTCTCCCCTTTCTCTCATATTCTCGTAAGGAAAAACTGATTGTCCTTCCTCTCTTTCTCTCAAAATTTAACTCTCACACCCACTAGAAATCATTAGCCAAAAAGTTAAGACAAAGAAAGAGGCTTTGATAGAATCCCTTGAAGATAGATCTACACGGGTATACAATCTAACTCTGTTTTTTAGCTTAGAATAGTTTATGATCTTATTTTGGTGACATTGGCATGTAATAAAGTTTTATCTTTGTACATGTTACGGTTTTTGTATGTTTAAATTGGTGTAGTTTTAGCTTATTGCAAGTTGGATATGAAAAAGTATAGATCTAAGTTATGATTTTGTGTTTAATAAACTTTTTTTTTACCGACTTTGATCTAAAAAAAATGGACACCTTAGAGATCGGTTTTGAAACTTTCTCGAACCTTGAACTTTTAGGTCTTAACAACATGAACAACTTTATTTGAAATATTAGAAAATAGAATTTCAACTCAAAAATGAAACTGTTTTTTTCCAAGCTATCCTACTTAGCGTTGCAAGACGTGTTGCAACACATTAGACAACATCTATGGTACAAATTTCAAAATTGTCTAGTTTTTTATTTCAAAAGTTGAATTATTTATTTTATTGTTTTTCAAGGCTGTCATAGCAACTACAATATAGTCTGTGGTCGTTCTAAAATTGTTTTTGTTAAGTGTTGCAGGAGGTGTTGCAACAACTTGTACAATACCTGTAATGCAAACTACAAAACTGCCTAGTTTTTTTATTTCAAAAGTTGAAATACTTATTTTCATGGCTGTCACAGCAACTGCAATGCAGTCTGTGGTTGTTCTAGAACATTTTTTATCAAGTGTTGTAAGAGGTGTTGTACAATATCTATAGTACAGATTTCAAAACTGTCAAGTCTTTTATTTCAAAAGTTAGATCCCTTAGTTCGTAGTTTCCCTAAGGTCTCTATAACAGCTACAATGCAACCTGTGGTTGTTTCTAGGATTGTTCTCTTAGTTGTTTTACAAGTTGCAACATTGTTTGTAACATCTATAGTGTAGTTTATATTTTTTTTTTTTTGGGAAAATGACCTTCAAAAAGTATGAATCATTAGTTCTACAAAATACGAAAGTTTTAGGTCTTGACGATACAAAGAACTTTTGTGAAATTTTTTTTGTAAAATTCTACCTCTAAAAATGGACTTTTATGCAAATTTATAAAAATGGTTATAGTAATAAAGTTTACAAAATCATTGCAAAGGGAAATGCTAAAGACCGAAAACAAAATTTTGAAAGCCACATAAATTCTAGGCCTCGTCAGGACAAGGAATTTTCTAAGAAAAAAACTTTTATTAAAACTGACTTTGACATATAGTTTATGGTGACTTTTAAAATTAACAAAAAGTACCTTTCGATAATGGTTTCAAAACAAAAATGCCTGTTTAGTGCCAAAATTGTTAATTACAACCCAAAATGGAATTGTAGCACTTTAAAAGCTATATGAGTCTACAGTTCACAATTTTATCAAATTTGGACTCCAATTGAAGATGTGGTTTTGAATGAAACTATACTCATAAAGTTTTCAATGAATTTCAAAAATGAAAAATCATAGAAGCCCAAGTTGTTGGCCACCATGTTATGATAACAATTACAAGTCTAACGCCTATACAAGTTTAGAAGCCAATTTTTAGATCCAAATTTTCAATAGTTAGTGCTTAATAATAGTAAAATGCCTTCGGTTCAAGAGTGCTATATTAAGCCTAAGGAAATGTATAGTAATTTGACATAGGCTTATAGGCCCAACAACACTATTTATATTCAAATGGATTTTTGTATAAAAATGAGCCCAACGTAGGTAGTATTAGAAATTATCAATGCATGTAATAAGGAAAGGATAATTAATTAATTACAAATTAATTAATTAATTATCCAATGTTAAGCACGAGGAAATAAAGCTAATTAAGAACAACAATTTAGACAAAAATTATGAGTCATAAGGATTTAAATTTAATTAATCATTTTAACTACCTAAATGGCTAGTTAGTTAATAAAAGGGAAATTCTTAAGAAAAGATTTAATTTCCTTTTTATGGTATACTAAATTAATTAGCATAAAATAAGTTAAGCTCACATATTTATTGGGTGTTTTTCCATAGAATCTAAGAATAGTGGATAAGCACGTGGTGAGTTAGTAGATCATATTCTAGAAACCAGGCAAGTAGGAATCTTGCCTATGTTAGAAAACAGTATGCAGCAGACTTTTAAAAAATTTAAATCAAAGTGCTTTCCAAAACACAAGATTGACACGCTAAATATATAAATTAATGACAGATCTTACTAACCTCTTTTATATACCAAAAGCAGCAAAAATTCATATAGAGAATAACATTCCAGAAATGCATTAACCAACTGGTCTTTTTGCTATTCTCTATCCACGATCAGAGTACGGGTGATCGTACGTCGTATAGCTTTTCCACTAGTGAGTCTCCTTCCAATCACATGAGAAAAACCTAGAGCTAAGGTTCTTGATGTTGAACAATACCTCTTAGGGAGTTTCAATTTTTCTCTTAATATAGTATTCACTTTACGTTTCTCAAATGATCTAAATAACAAAGAAAACTCACCCTTATTTATAGTGATTGAATTTGGGGTTAAACCTTATCAGATTAAGCTTAAAATTTGAGTTTGGATCAACTTCTGATAAAAAATGCATAAAAAATGCATATATTGATTATCGCATGTTTGGCATGCCGATTTGGGAGATTAGTATGCCAAACCTACTCTATTAGTTTGCCAAACGTCCCCATCGGCCTACCGACCATGCAATAACCTAGAATCTTTAGAATATCTTATTTTCATCTGGGAATCTTAAATAGAGCTTCAGTTTTAATTTAAATAACCAAATAGAAAAGTTATCTGATTTAAATAGTCATATACAGGTAATCCCATAGTAAATAAAATATTATCCAAATAATTCAACATGTTTATCTTGAATTAATTCACAAAATTAATTCAGTCGATAAACTAACATAAATTATTAAATCCACTCTTATCAACTTTCAGCCAATGTAATAATTTAACATAAGTTATCAATATGTAGGAAAACACGCCATATCGTTATAGGATTTATTATGAGCTAGCAAAGGAAACCCGATGGATATATATAGCTTAAGCTTCTAATTATAAAATACAATATTCTAGATATATATTTTATACTTATCAACTCTAATGCTATTATACTAAAAGCTTAGAGCTACACTCTCAAATTATATAACATTACAAAGCTCTAATAAGGATAATTGTCCATAACATATCACATCTCTATAGGATATTCATAATCGGCTTAAGGATAAATTCCATTTTAGCTTCATAATTATTTTTTTATCTTATATTCCATTATCACACCTTTGGAATACTTACTACTCATAAATAGTATACAATTCGGTTACAACTATGCATCTAAATGGTTGAGCGTTCCTATCTTTCAATTATAGGATAATACATGTAAGAGAATATCATAACTCTACAAAAGAACTATGGATTCCGTATATATGAATAACAAGTCTACACCATTTAAGAGTCATGTCTCTAACGTACCAGTATGTGTACCATCATTAAATCAGGATGTCGTCTTGTAGTACATTAAAAAACATAAGTCAAGAGTATAGGCCCATTAGTCATTTCAAGATTAAGACACAACACATATAATTGTCTAAAGTGAATTAAATTGAACAAATGGAATTATTAACCAAATCAATTCAACCTTTTTGTCTCTATCTAATACATCATCACCTATGACAATATACCAATGTTTCTACTTGTGGAGTCTCACTCCGATAACCAAGATAAGCCATCTCCCGTTAGGGATGTAGACAACATAACAATCTTACTGTGAATAAAATGCCCAACTTTATTTCCTCAATTACAGATCTTCTGATTTAAAATATCATCTTTAAAATTCATTTCTTCCGTATAATCTGTCCATCATATGCACGATCTTAAAAGTTTAGACCGACAGTCTCAGAATTTTTGTTTGCTTATCACACAGTAAACAAAAAATGAATATAAAGAGGACAACATTTGTTATATGAATAATAAATAAAATATTTATTAATAAAATGTCTCCAAAACTTAATACAACATTTTACTCCTTAGGACACTATGTCTAACAATCTCCCACTTGCACTAAGTGAGTAAATACGACATATCTCGTATCTCCATAGCCTTTACATGCTTCTTGAAAACTCTCGTAGTTAGTGTCTTTGTGAAAGGATTAGCTATATTGTCCCCAGATGTGATCTTGCATACTGCAACATGCCCAGCCTCAACGACGTCCTTTATCACATGATATTTCCAATGAATATGCCTACTTTTCTTGTGAAACTTAGTTCCTTAGCATTAGCTACCATTGTAGTGTTATTACAATATAGTGATACTGTCTTATCCATACTAGGAACTATCTCAAGATCCCCAAGAAACTTACAAAGTGCAATCTTGCTTGACACTTCTCCAAACAATGGTGCTTCCACCCAGAGTAAACACAGAACCAAAAGTCGATGTTCTCGAATCCAAAGATGATTGAAAATCCAAATCAGTGTATCCAAAAGGTATTAGATCCTCACTCGAATACACTAGCATATAACCTTTAATCCTTCTCGTGTACTTGAAAATACACTTGACTACAACCCAATGGTTCGATCCCAGATCTGACTGAAATCGACTTACTATCCTGATTGCATAGCAAATGTCCGGTCGTATGCAAAGTATCACATATATGAGACTACCCACTACCAATGCATAAGACACATTCTTCATGTATTCCTTTTCTTCATCAGATTCTGCAATTTCTACATTGCATACTGCTCAAGAATTTTATCTATGTATGCCGCTTGGGATAAAGCTATCATTTTGTTCTTTCTATGCTGAAAGATCTGTATACCCAAAACATAATTAGTGTCACCCAAGTCCTTCATGTCAAACTACTTGGTCAACCGTAATTTGACGGATAACAAGGCCCTAACGTCATTACTAATAAGCAAAATGTCATCTACGTAGAGTAGTAAAAAAACCACCTTCTCATTCTCAATGTGTTTGTAAACACACATGGTTCGTCTATGTTTTATTCGAACCCATCAGTCTTGATCATTTGATCAAATCTTATATTCTAGGAACGGGAAGTCTGCTTAAGTCCATACACATGGTTCATCCATGTTTTGTTTGAACCCATCAGTCTTGATCACTTGATCAAATATTATATTCTAAGAACTAAACCCCTAGAGTGATCGAATTACATGCCAACTCCTCGAGTACTATTTTACAACAAGGCTTAAAGTCATTTATGTAGCTTTCTTCAAGAAATATTGCATTCGTTGAAACCACCACTTTATTGTTTTGGGGTGATAAAAATAACACCCTTTAGTCCTTATTGGATATCTTACAAATATGCAAATTTCCAAACGTTCTTCCAACATGTTCACTTCCTTGTACAAGACATTAGCCAGACATCTTCATATGTAAATATGGTTTAAAGATGTCTTTCTACCCGTCCATAACTCGTCAGGAGTTTTAAGAATCAATTTTGAAGGCACATTGTTCAAAAGATAACATGCAGTTTGTAGTGTATATTCGCAAAATGATAAAGGTAATGTAGAATAACTCATCATGGACCTAATTATATCCAACAAAGTCCTATTTTTTTTCTCAGCGACTCCATTCTGCTGTAGAGTGCCTGGCGCAGTCAAAAGGATAAAATCTTATTCTCTAATAAGTGTCTCAAGAACTCATCAAAAAGGTATTCTCCACCTTTATCGAATCGAAGTGCCTTCATCAATTTACCTAATTACTTCTCTGTTTCAGCCTAAAGCTACCTGAACTTGTCAAAAGTTTCACTTTTATGATGCATTAGTTAAACATACCCATATCTTGTAATCATAAATAAAAGTGACAAAGTACTCATACCCTTTACATGCCTTGATGTTTATGGGACCACGAACATCACTCTGTACAAGTTCTCGAACACCTTCGGCCCTGTTGCCTTTAAACTCAAGTGCTCTCTTGGTCATTTTGCCTTCCAAACAAGATTCATATTGTGGTATGGATTCCACTTCTAAGTGACTTAATGGTCCATCCCTTACCAGCCTTCGAATTCTTTTTAGGCTAACATGACCTAATCCCAAATGCTAAAGATAAGTCTTATTAGAGCGAGAAGTTTTAAGTCTTTTAGAGTTATTATTAACCTCATTGTTCAACAGAAAGTCCATCTTAGGTTCTATAAAATATAGATTGTTTTGCATCCATCCATAACAAATAAAAGATTTGTTTTTACGAATCATAACTTTATAATTAAAGGAAACTGAATAAGGGTCTTTAAATAAACTAGCAATAGATATTAAATTCCTTTTCAGTTTAGGAACATAAAAACAATCTTTCAAAACTAAAATCTTATAATTATCAAAATAAAGATAGACGTCTCCTACTGCTTCAGCCAATACAAAGGATCCATCATCCATATGTAGCATCAAGTGCTCATGTAACAGACTTCTCGCTTTCTTGAACCCCTACAAAGAAACACTAGCATGATTAGTCGCTCTAGAATCTATAACCCAAGTGTCACTTGATTTCTCAACTAAACAACTCTCAATAACTAGAAGTTCGCACTTATCTCCTCAAGAAAAGAAGTCCTTGCAATTCTTCTTCATGTACCCAACTCTCCCACAAAAAAGCACTTGAGCTTCTTTAGGTTCTTTTTTTTTCTTCTTCTTGTCCTTGTCTTTTGTCAGGATAGAAGACTTCCTATTCTTAGCCCTCTGCTTCTTTCCATTCCCTACGTTAGGATTTGAACCAAATATAGCTGCCAAATTAGCATCACTACCAGTAGTAGTTTTCCTTATCAGATTTTTAAACTCTTGTAATTGCTTTATCAACTTAGTCAAGGTCACATCCCATCTATTGTTGAAATTATATAAGGCTCTAAATGGGATGAACTCCTTAGATAGAGTCTCAAAGACCATAGTCATCTATGACTTAGCATCAATGTTAGCTCCACGAGTTTGAGCCTCAGTAACGTAACCCATGACTAACATCATATGCTCCTTCATAGGAGTCCCCAGTTTTGTTTGCAATATAAGAGTTACCAAAGAGCCCCTTCCATTTCGTTATGGCTTGGCCTCTAAACATGTCATCAAGATTATCCAAGATTTGCTGAGTAGTCTCATAATCTGCATGTTGAGCTTGTAGCACATTATTCATGCTAGCCATAAAGTAACAACGAGCCTGATTGTTAGCATCCTTCCAGCGATCATACACTTGGATCATTCGTGGATTCCTGGATAGGCTTGGGAGGACACGATGTTATCAGTACAAATTTTAGTTTCTCAAAGGAAAGGACAATATTCAGGTTCCTTTTCCAATCAATGTGATTCTCGCCAGTTAACATGCTTTTATCGCATATCGATGATAAAGCATTTTTAGACATTTTAGTCTACAATAAATATTCATATACCAAATATAAGCAAACATTCCACAACCATTTAGTAAGATAATATAACAAGTGAACATATAATTGTATTTATGTGTCAAAATCTTGAAAAAATCACAACCTCAAAAGGATAATTCCTAACTTAGAATCCAACAAGCTACCTAGGGGACACTTGCCAAATTCAATTAGGAACATGGATCCCCTTCAACTAATATATGTCATCCAAGACCCGTATGATCTAGCCTTACTAATAATCGATTTTTTGGCCATTAATTTCATTAACAGAGCTCCTAGGAGAGGTTAATAATAAAATTAATCTTGAGTGTATAACCATCATTTCAACTATTTTGTCCATGATTTATAATTGCCACCTAGGGATGTACAATGATAAATCATGCTAAACTAAATTATCCCTTCGGAGATCCAACCCAATACATGTTGAAATCCCTTTTTAGGGGTCGAAACCACCATGTATTACCTATGGACCAACAATGGAGGCCTTAGGTTCTTTCTTCGAAAACCTTCTCCCACTCAATATTTTAAAAGTCAAGGTTTTATGTTAACATGTATGACCAATTTTTAATAAGTGGCATTCCCTATTTTATATGGCATGTTACCAACATACATAGTAAATCATATGATAATGCAGACAAGCAAGGCAACATGAAAAACTACAAGCAAAATAATATATAGTTGTAATATCATGGTTCCATCCTAGAGAAAAGAAAATAAGGATTACAAAAGATTAATTAAAACATATTATCAATTTTCATCTTGTATCTTCTTGTTGTATCCTTCATCATGTAGCATCTTACCTCTATTCTTCAATCTCACATAGATCAAAAGATTTATTTTTCTAGTCACCATAAAATTTCATGTTTCTTATAATTGTCTAAAAAACAAAATAAAAAACTACATCAAAAAATGCATCCCTTTTGAAAACTATTCTGCCCTGTTGCCAGTCTGCTGAATTAGGAGATCGGCTTGCCAGTCTACGAATATCAGCCTATTGACCTAAAAGGTTTGGCCTGCCGATTGGTGCTGACCAGCATCTTTCCAAAATTAGTGAAAAATGTTTTTAAGTAGTTTTAATTTTATTTTCAACAATTCAAAAACATAAAAATTTATAAACATAGAAAAATAATAGAATTCCAATCTCTCCATCTTATGGATCATTCTGTAATTTGAATAATTATTTTAATACAAATTTTATAAATTAAAATTAAACTAATAAATCCTAGGCGGTGATGATAGACTGCCATCAATTACATGAAAAACTTATATACAAATTCTAACCTCTAAGGAACCATAATCGGTAAAATTAATTAATTAATAAAATAATTGAAATATAAATTTAATCGACCACAATCAATTAATAAACATTCACCACATAATCTCATGACAACATTTAATGATATAGAAACCCTAAAGTGTGAACTCTTTAAAAAATTAAATTCAAGTATAGGAGAAAATAAGATCACAAAATTTATGTATATAGCATGATCACAAACCCAAAAAATCAATGTAAAACCTAGGCTTTGATACCAATTGTTGAAAAATAGTACCAACATAATTTTAAAAAAATTTAAATCAGAGTATTTTCTAAAATTCAAGTTTGACATACTAAATATATAAATTAATGATAGATCTTACAAACCTCTTTTGTATACCGAAAGCAGCAGGAATCTGTATAAAGAAGAACGTTCTAAAAGAGCATCAACCAACTAGTCTTCTTTGCTATTCTCTATCCACGATCTAAGTACGGGTCACATGTTGTACATCTTTTCCTCCGGTGACTTTCATTCCAACCACTTAAGAAAAATCTAAAGCTAAGGTTTTTGATGTTGAACAATAGCTCACTAGAAGTTTCAGAGTTTGTCTCACTAGAGTTCTCACTCTATGTTTCTTAAATTATTTAAATAACAAGAAAACTCACTCTCTATTTCTAGTGGTTGAATTTGGGGTTAAACCTTTTTAGATTAGGCCTCTAAATTCAAGCCTGGATCAACTTCTGACGAAAAATGCATAAAAAACATGTATATTGATTATCGCATGTTTGGCATACTGATCTAGGAGATCAGCTTGCTGAATTTACTCCATCAGCTTATTGGAACTTTCCATCGCCCTACCGACCATACGATAACATAGAATTCTCAGAATATCTTATTTTCACCTAGGAATCTTAGATAGAACCTTAGTTTTAATTCAAAATAACCTAATAGAGTAGTTATCTGATTAAAATAGTTATAAACAGATAATCTTATAGTAAATAAAATATTATCCAAATAATTCAGCATGTTATCTTGAATTAATTTACAAAATTAATTCCATCGATAAACTGACATAAATTATTAATGTAACAACCAAGAATTTCTAATGCGTTAAATTAAGGATTATATTAAGACAAAAAATACAATTTAAGGAAAAATGCTATATAATATATATGAAATTGTATGGTATTAATGTAATGCAATGTAAGGAAGTGCACTGATGAAGTCATGCAGTATGAAAATTATACTATAAAAGTAATACAGTGTAAGAATTAGACTGTTTAAGGTCACGTAGTATAGAATTAGACTATGTAGACCACAAGCCTTTTTTATAAAAGTGATGAGAAAAAAAAGAAAAATTCAAAAAAATATCAGCTCTATCTCTACTTTCTCTCTCTACATTTTCGCTCTCTCCTCAAAAATCAGTCTAAGATTTTGGCCTTTGTTTTCGACACCTCCCACACCATCGAAAAGCTCTTAACGAGCTGAGTCCAATGGTGTGTCGTGCTGCCCAAAAAGACGCTAGAGGAGGCCACACGCGTCACCCAAAGTGGCGGTGAAACCCATTTCTTTCCGACGTGATTTCTCCACCATTCAACCACCAATCGACGTGATCTTGGTGTCTATGGACTCAGCATGAGGAGAGGAGCAAGATGGTACCAATCTCCTAGCTCAATTCTAGCTGGAGAGGCACGACGGAGCTGCCCCGTCTCCACCATCGTACCGCCTTTGGAACTGCCGCCACCTTTCGATTCAGACCATCGAGCGAAAAAAAAGCCCTCTGTCAATTGCACTGTTATGCCGCCCCTCGTCGGAGTTCGAACAGCTCCAATATTTGCCGCCATAAGGGATGCCGATCTTGTAGCTCTGGCCACCATATAGGTCAATTGGCCTTACGGTTATGTTCAGAGTGCCCCAAGAAGCAAAAGCCCCACCTCAATTGCTTGAAACAACCACCGATCACTAGAGAACCAAGTGCCACCATGGAGCCCTACAATGAGGAGGTGGAGCCGTCATTCCATGCCATGTCAATAGCCCCATGTTAGGGGAAATGCTTAGAGAGCCACGGGGAACAAAACCCCCAAGCTAATTTGGTCGAACTACCGCCGGAGATAGGAGATCGGAGCAGTCAGTTTTCGTCGAGAAACCCACCTTTGATTGGAGCAGATGGAGGCCGAATTGGGTAAAATTGGCTCCACCAATAAACTCATAAGGGTCAATTTAGGGGGGGTAGGCCCGAGCCCAGCCACCAATGGAGCCAAATGGCACCGGTCAACCGTTGGTCAACGCTAGTCAATGGTCATTTTGGGATTTGGTGATCCAGACCTCTGATCGATGATCCGAGACCGCCTCCTAACTTGTTTCGATGCTCTGAATGCAATGGTAACCTCCGTTCAAGGTAATTCCACTTCAGTAAAATTGTCTGATACAGACTGCATGCAGATCAAGGTGATTCAAACTGCAATAACGGAGTCTAGAATGACATTTTCAATAATATATGATCTCTAGGAAGCATTCCTAGCCATTCATGGTTGCTCGAGGAGCATTGTAGAGGATGCTTCACATACTGTAAATACAGCAAGGTATAACTTGACCCGCTTAGCTTGAAGTTCAAGTAAGTAGCAATCTTGCTGTGTAGGAACGGTTTTAAAATAAATTATTTCAGATGTTTTCATAAAAATTTATGAAAATGCATGATCAGTGATTGTTACATTGTTATATGTGAGAATAGGTTTCATAGAGTTACGAAAATTGACAAAAAACCCGTTAAGGGTAAAATCGTCATTATCAAAGAAATGGCTAAAATGGAGTCAGATATTCCGATTTAGCATAATGTTCATAGACAAAAAATGTTCCGTAATATATTAAGTAGTGAAACCGCCAGTGAGACAAAAAAATTTAATTAAGGGACGCTTAAGAATAACAGTAACCCGGTAGGTTACAAAGTCAAGTAAAGAAAGAAAGGTAACCCAGTGGGTTACAAGATTAAAAAGAAAAGTAACCCCGGTAGATTATAAAGCTAAGTAAAGGAAAGGTAAACCTATCATTTATAAGGTTAAGTAAAGACAAGGATAACTGATAGGGTACCAAGTTAAGTTAAGAAGAAATGAATGTTTAATGTTTACGTTTTATTATCAATCAAGTGGATTGATAAAATAAAAGTTAATTGATAAGTCGGCTACCGTTTGATCAAGACACGGAAGCCGGCTAATGAAAAGAAAAGGAATGAGAAAGGAACGGGATAGAGAATGCTAGAGCATAGTCACGTAAGTTTCAAACTTCATCTATAGCATGAAGTAAATGATTTTTAAATCTTTTTGTATATGTTTGTAAATGAGCTTGCAATTATTATGCAAGTTTCTTTTAAAGTATATTTGCATTTATTATGCAAAAAGTTTTAAAGATTCAAAGTAAGATTTGCAATGAATTTGCAACTGTTATATTTAAAGTCTATTTGCATCTTGATATGCATAATGTTTTTAAAAGTTCAAGTTATGATTTTCAATGTAATTGAAGTATGGTTGCATGTGAAATGCACAATGTTTAAAAGTGCACAAATTATGATTTACAAAATGTGTTTGCATTATATGATGCTTTTGTTATGCCATAAGTTGCATTTGTTATGCAATAAGTGTTACAGTACAAGTTATGATTTGTAGAGTGTGTTTGCGTTTTATGTTGCAATTATTATGCAATAAGTTGTATTTGTTGTGTAATAGATTTTATAGTAGAAGCTATGAATTGTAAGTATGTTTGCACATGATGTGATTGCATTTGACATGCTCACTAAAGTTAATAAGAAGGTAACGTAAAGATAAAAAGAAAGTGTCTTACCAGCCTCTAGGTTATGAGGTAATGAAAGTAAAGTTAAAGTTTGACCTCCTAGATGTGAGGCACATGACCTCGAAGTTTGATGGTCTCAAGTCTTTCGTAAGGGAAGCATCATGTTTATGATATCATGATTAATAAGTTGGTACGAATACTAAAGTAATATAAGAGAAGTGAATGTAAGATAAGGAAAGATAAGGAGAGGAATGGAAAGTTAAAGTAAGATAAGGATAGTTAAGGAACAAAGGTAGAAGGTTAAAGCAAAAAAAGAATGTTCATAAGACATCCATAAATGAAAGTACATAATTCAACATAAATGGAAACATGCGTTTTAGTTTTGCTTGTTTTCCTTGTTATGAAATATTTAAATGCTATGAAAAACATTCTGAGGAATGTTTATGTTAAGTGTTTATGGAAAACATTTTCATGTTTACAAGAAAAGGTTTATAACGTGTTATGAAAAACGTGTAAGAAATGCTTTATGAAAAACGTTTACGCAAACGTTTTAGAAATGTGTTATGAAAACGTTTATGAAAAACGTTTTAGAAATGTTTTATGAAAAATGTTTATGAAATACGTTCATGAAAATGTTTCAAAAGAAGGGTATTATGAGGAAAGGTTTTTAAAGCATGTTTGGAATGATTTGTGAGTTTATGTTTAAACTTATTGAGTGAAAGCTCATTAAAAGTTTCTTCATGCTGTAGCTAGCCTTACGGGTGATTAGTAGGACCCGCTAGAAGAGTTGGGTGTTGCAGAGGACAGATGGGAAGATTTAGGTATGAATACCACCATGGATTTGCTTCTGCTACTTAAAGAAAAGGTTCTCCATTGTTTAATGTAGTGTTTATGAAGTTTTAAGAAAATGATAGTTTTAAGATATGTTTTCAAAGTTAAGTCATATTTTACAAAATGTTTTATCTAATTGTAAAGTTAAGTTCTAAGCTATGATTTAGTAAATGTTTCTTATTAAGTTTTAAGAAACGATTTGAAATGGTTTTAAAGGCAAATGTTGAGCGAGGTCTCAACTTGAATGGCGACAAAGTCCGCAATAGTTTTTAAGTAGGTTTTAAAGAATGTTTAAAGAAAAAAAAATTAATTCAGTATTTTTCTTACTAAGTAAGTAAGATTACTATTTAAGAACGATGCTAATGAAAGTAAAGTGACGGACTAAAAAGGCAGGTCGCCACAATTAAATCCACTCTTATCGAATTTCAGCTATCTAATAATTTAAACGTAAGTCACAATATGTAGGACAAATACATCGTATTGTTATAGGATTTATTATGAGCTAGCAAAAGAGACCCGATAGACATATATGGTTCAAGCTTTTATAATTATAAAATACAAATCCCAGATACATATTTTATAATTATCAACTCTAATACTATTCCACTAAAAGCTTAGAGCTGCACTCTCAAACTATATAAAATTACAAAATTCTAATAAGTTAACTGTCCATGACATATCATAAGTGTCATAACCCTATAGGATATTCATAATCGGCTTAAGGATAAATTCTGTTTTACTTTTTTGATTATTTTTGATCTTACGTTCCATTATCAAATCATTGAAATACTTACTATTCATAATTAGTATACCATTTTGTTAAAGGATAATGCATATAAGAGAATATTATTAACTCTACAAAAGAGCTATGGATTCTATATCTATGAACAACGAGTCTACATCATTCAAGAGTCATGTCTTCAACGTATCAGTATGCGTACTATCATTAAATTAGGACGTCACCTTTTGGTACATTAAAAGGCATAAGTCAAGAATACATGCTCATTAGTTATTTTAGTATTAAGACACAACACATATGATTGTCTAAAATGAATTGATTTAAACAAACAAAATTATTAACCAAATCAATTTAACTTTTTGTCTCGATCCAATATATCGTCACCTATGACAATATACCAATGTTTTTACTTGCGGAGTCCCACTTCGATGACCAAGACAAGTCATCTCTCATCAGGGATGTAGACAATATAACAATCTTAGCGTAAATAAAGCACCCAATTTTATTATCTCGATTATGGATCTTATGATTTAGACCATTACCTTTAAGACTCATATCTTCTGCATAATCTATCCATCATATGCATGATCTTAAATGCTTAGACCAATAGTCTCAAACTCTTTGGTTGCTTATTAGACATTTAACAGAAATGAACATAAAAGGACAACATTTGGTATAAGAATATTAAATAAACTCTTTATTGATAAAATGTTTCCAAAACTTATTACAACATTTTATACTTTAGGGCACTATGTCTAATAGCTTACAACATGAAAACTACGGTTTTCAAATTAAAGTGCTTTCACACGTTTTATGAAAATCATGAAAAAACATGATCAATGTTATGCCATGTTATGTCATACTATGTTAAGATATGCTATGTCTATGGCTATTTATGTTTAGCTGGTGCCATGCTTGCCATTATATTATATGTTATATGTAATGTTATACAATATTAAATTTTGTTGCATACTCACTTTTTGTTAGGTATGATTATGTTTATGTTATGTGGTGCTATAAAGTATGATGTTATATTGCATACACACAATAAGATGAGTGAAACGACTAAGTTAAGTTAAGAGTGTCATATCAACTTCTCAACTTATAGGGAGGCATTTAATTTAGTTCAGTTTATGATCTAGGGTTGTTAGGGAACTTCTGCGAACCTTAAACTCTTGAAAATCACATGTAATCAATACGAACACTCAGGCCTATTAAGTATGACAAGATAGATACACAAGACATGTTCATAATGAAGCGTAATGAGTTCATGCATATTTTGACAATTATTTTATCTTAAGTTTTGCAAGTATGCATTCCTACTTGCTGAGTCAAAGCTCACTCAGATAAGTTTATATTATAGGTAAGAAACCAGTCAACAACATGCAATGAGCAGTGGCAAATGGTGGTCATATGGTGGAGATGGATAAAGGTACTGCTTACAAAATGTATTTTTAGCTATAGGTTTCAAGTAAATTATGTATGTACATATGTATGCATGCAATAAGATTTAAAACGGAGGATTGTAACTATACAACCTCAATCTAGATTATTAAAGACTAATATGTTATAACAGATATTGCAACAAGTATACATAAATTTTTAATTAAAATAATTACAATGATATTTAGTTTCAAAAATGTTTCAAAAGTTTTATTTTAATTTAAAAAGTGTTTTAAAATAAATTGATTTTATTATGTTAGAAAAAAATTGTTCCACAAATTCAGTACTTTAAGATAAAGTATGTTTAAATATTAGATTAAGTAGTTAAGTAATAACCATGCATGGAGGGTCGTAATAATGCACTCATTTAATGACTCACCTTATTAATGGTTTGGATAAGGCTGTTGCATCCTCAATGAAAATAACCCATACTAGCAACATTCAATTAAAATTACGTACTTTAATTGAATAATTAATGATTATAATTAAGTATATGTTACTGACTATTTTAATTATCATCCTTACATATTATATTTTTGTATATAATACTTATATATAATATTTAATGTCATATGAATAATTATGGAATTTCAATGATATTCATAAAATATTCAAAATGCATGCACATAAATATAATGAAGATTACTTTATTAATTATAAATATTTCCATCACGAAAAACATCACATGCTTTAAGGGCATCTATCCTAATAGAGGCCTGGTTTTATTTTTCAATACCCAAATAATGCATTTGAAAGGATAACATTGACTTTTTAATATAGAGCCATGAATTTCGTGTCTGTGGATTATGTTTTCATCGAATATAGGTTGCATTTCTAACATACCAATAATAAAGCCTTCATTCATCGAAATGTCTGCCTTTGACATTTTAAAAGATTAAAAGATACAAACTACAAACATGGAGTCATGGGTCCACATCAAGATTAAGATGACATATAAATGATTATCAAAGTGAATGGATTTAAATGAAACAGAACTATTATTAAATCAATTCAACTTTAGGTTCAGTCTAGTATGCAACCACCTCTAGGTCTACCATACCAATATGTCTACCATAGAGTCAATTTGCTCCAACGATCAAGATAAACCGCCTCCCTAATTTGAAGTAAATGCCTTTATAGTCTTATCATGTATAAAGTGCTTTACTCTATACATAGATTGTAGACTATATAATTTTATTAATGTTCAAATGATATCTATCCATATATAAACCTCATATATACCCAACTCCAAGTTTTGGTTCCAACAGTCATAGATCAGATGTTTGCCTAAGTGCTTAATTATATAATGAAAGCAATATGATAACTACTATCAATACATGAAAAATTTGTATTATTATTTATTTTACAAAAAATGTCATAAATACAACTAAAATACTTATTTCTTAGGGCACCAATCCTAACAAAATGTCCTCTAGAGCTTCCCTTAAGGCCCTATTTGGTACATCGGATTGGATTGGATTACTCAGTCTAGATTGGAATGGATTGGATTGAATTGGATTAGATTAGATTATGCTAAATTTTATCCTATGTTTGGTAAACTGTCGGATTAGGAAGCTGGAGAAATAATCCTATGTTTAGTGCATCACCAGATTGGAATAGATTGGAAGTTATAATAAAAATTTATATATATTAAAAGATTTATAAGATTAGAAAATTAAAAATAAACTATAACAATTGAAATATAATGATAAAAACTTTCTAAAATAATCATAATTATTTTTAAAGTATTTTGGGTTATAATCCATATTTATCAACTAAATTTAAAATAAGATATTTGATCATATTTAAACTTAAACATCTAAATATATAAAAGTTTGCTTGTCCAACTAAATTGTTCCAAAATGGTTGTAAATAATAAAAGTTACACATCCAATATACTACAAAGGCACTTGCTTAAGTAAAAAAAAAAAACCTATAAATATCTATATTAAAACTAATTATGCTTAAGCGAATAATCTTGATTGAACTAATTCCCACTTGAAGTTTGTTGGAGAAGAGTCATAACAAAATCTATCCTAAATGTCTCATCCATAGATTTCAAGGCAATCACATTCATGGTGGTTCAGCAAACAACTTCAAAGCCTTAATTTGATCAACCACAAAAGGTTCAACTTTGTAATCTCACCCCACGCAAATTCATGTTGCACACTTTCATTTTTTTTTCTTGATAGCTTTAACTAGTATTTGTGTCTCTTCTCTCGAATACTCAATCATTTTGTCAAATGATTTTGCTAGTTTTTCCAATCCTATTGCAATATCTCTAGATGATCTTGCTCTCTTTTTTTGGCTAGATCTAGACATATTACCAGTAGAAGTTTAGTTCATAGACATAGAAGAGTGGGAAGACTCTTGTTGCATTTAATATCAACCTCATTAGCCTCTTTAATATCAACATTGTCAACAATTTTAGCAGTTGTTTTAGCTCTTTTTCCAATTGCACAATCAGTGCCAAAAATAGTAGCTAGTCTATCACATAGTGGAAAAGGTTTTCCTTTCTATTCTTCTGCTTCCTTGTGGCTCTAAAAAAAGTACCAACATAATTAGTAGTGATTAACTATATAGGCAAATGCAATGAAATAGAATAATAAGAACATTAATCAAACCTACACATATGCTTGCAACACTTCATCACTTTGAACCTTAACGCATTTTTACTCATCATCCCATCCAATGCCACTCGTGTTCAACATATCAAAAACTACACGATATTGTTTTTTTCCATATCTTCATCTTGGACTCAATATGAGGATTTGCTTTCAAACCAAAATTAGGACATAGAGTATGTAATTGCTTTTCAACTATGCTCATTGTTCTAGATTTGAAACTACCACTATCACAACGGAGTCCACGTGCTAGTACATCTTCCAATACAGCCAATAATGCTTCCTCTTCCACTTTGCTCCATGTATGTCTACTGCCTTTCTTTTGAGTTGTTAGACATGATGTCGTAAGGAGTAAAATGTTGTAATATGTTTTTAGAGACTTTTCATTAATGAAGAGTTTATTTATTATTCATATACTAAATGTTGTCCTTTTTATGTTCATATTTGTTGAATGTATGATAAGCAAACAAAATCTAAGACCATCAGCCTAAACCTTTAAGAATTAGGCATATAATGGACAAATTATGTGGAAGACATGATTCTAAAGGTAATGGTCTAAATCATAAGATCCACAATTGAGGGAATAAAGTTGGGCGATTTATTCATGCTAAGATTGTTATGGTATCTATATCCCTAACAAGAGATGGCTTGTCTTAGCCATCGAAGTGGGACTCTAGGAGTAGAAACATTGGTATATTGTCATAGGTGAAGATGTATTAGATTAAGACATAAATTTGAATTGATTTGGATTAATATTTTTATCTGTGTAAATCAATTCACTTTAGACAATCATATGTGTTGTGTCTTAATTTTGAAATGACTAATGGGCCTGTTATCTTATGTCTTTGGATGTAACAAAGGCCTGACTTTGTGATGGTATGCATACTGGTGCGTTGAGACATGACTCTTGATAGCATAGACCTGTTATTCATAAATATGGAATCTATAGCTCCTTTTTGTGGCGTTAATGATATTTTCTTATAATGTTATCCTATAATTGGAAGATTGGAGCGCTCAACCATTTAGATGCGTAGATGTAACCAAATGGTATACTGTCTTTGGATAGTAAGTTTTTCAATGGTGAGATAACAAAATGTAAGATAAAAATAATCAGGAAGGTAAGATAGAATTTATCTTTAAGCCGATTATGAATATCCTATGGGGATACGATACATTATGATATATCATGGACCCTTAGCTTATTTGGAGCTTCGTAATTTATATAGTTCGAGAGTGCAGCTCTAAGCTTTTAATGGAATAGCGTTAGAGTTGATAATTATAATATATATATATATGAGATATTGTATTTTATAATTATTAGAGCTTGAACTATATAGTCCATCAAGTCCCTGTTTGCTATCTCATAATAAGTCCTGTAAGGATACGATGTGCTTTTCTAATAAATTGGTGACTTATGTTAAATTATTAGATTGGTTGATAGGATCAAATAATTCATGTCTATTTATCAATGGAATTAATTTTGTAAATTAATTCAAGATAAACTTGTTGAGTTATCGAGAATATTTATTTTCTATGCGATTATCCATATATGACTGTTTTGATTAGATAACTTCTTTATTGAGTTATTTGAATTAAAACTGAGGCTTTATCTAAAGAATCTCAGGTGGAAAATAAAAGGTTCTTAAGGATCATGTTATCACAAGTTTGGTAGGCTGATTTGTTAGTTCGACCTGCCAATGGGGTAAGTTTGACAGGCTGATTCGTTAGTTTGGACTGCCGATCTGATGATAATCTGTTCACGCATTTTTAAAACGATTTTATCAAAAGTTGATCTAGATTTAAATTGTTGAGACCTTATCTGATAATAACTAACCTTGGGTCCAACCTTTATAAATAGGGAGTGAGTTTTTCAGTTATTCAAATTAGTTGAGAAGTTAAGAGTGAGTACTCTAGTTTGAGAAACTCTTAAACTCTCTAAGGGCTATTGTTCACAATCACTAATCTTAGCTCTAGGTCTTCTCAATTAGTTGGATGCAAAGTCACTGGTGGAAGAGCTGTACGACGTGTGCCTACACACACTACGATCGTGGATAGAGAATAGCAAAGAAAACTAGTTAGTTGGGGCTCTTCTGAAATGTTTTTCTCTTCACTGATTGTTAGAGCTCTTCGGTATACAAAGTTTACTAAGATCTGATTAATTTATGTATATATCATGTCAAACTTGTGTTTTGAAAAATACTTTGATATAAAAATTCTTAAAATTCTACTGCGTACTCGTTTTCCAACATGAGTTTCATCGTTTGAGTGTTACCTCCAATTTCCATCCCTAACCATGTAAATTTGTTTAAAAGAAAAAAATAATTTGTTCATTAAGATTGTCATACATGATACGTTCAAAGAAAATGAATAAGATTAAAAAACAACATAATTATTGATCTCAAACAAAACACAAAATGAAATAACGTTAGTATTGTGTTCACACACGTAATTGATACATCACTAAAATGAAAGAACAAATTCAAAAATCATTCAAATGAAAGAGCAAAATGAAACATTATTCAAAATCACATGAAGTTTCCACGATAACAAACTAATTCCAACGCCCCTTATGTGTTCTTCGCTCATTAAATATTTGTGTAGCCAAATTGTCTTTCCATGCAGTCCATTGATTGGAGGGTTCGATTGTGCCAACAATATTTTGACTTGCAGAAGCTTAAGTATTTTGTTCCCTCTCTTGTCTTTCCAAATCACATTCCATGGGGTCAATTGTCATTTCTCTTCTTGTAAGATTATGTAGAAGACAACATGCTTCGACACTAAGTTTTCACAAGATAAAATGAAGGGCTCCTTAAAATAGCCCATCGGATCTTAAGCAATCCAAAACAACGTTCGATGACATTTCTTGCCAAAGAATACTTCATGTTAAAAAATTCTCTTTCATTTACAGGTGCACGTCCATCTTGCCATTCAAATAAGTGATAACTTATTCCTCTATATGGTGACAAGAAAACCTTCACAATTTATGTATCTAGCATTTACTAGGTAAAAATTACCTAAGAAGTGAAAACAATTAGAACCCTATTATTAACTAACCACAAAAAAAGTTTCAATATCTTAAAAATTACTGTATTATGTTGTACATGTGGGGACTTTTAAGCCATTTGGTCTACTGGTTGCATCATGTAAAATTCTAGAGTTAGATGCAGAACCTTCCCAACTAGTTAACACAAATATGAAATTCATATTTCGGATGCAAACTCCAAGAACATTAGTAGCAGGCTCACCCTTTCTATTTCGATACCTTGACTTATCAAGTTCATATACATGCACTTTAATAAATGTCTTATCTAAGGCTCTTAAGCAACCCTAAAGAAGAATTAAGTTCGAATCAAATAATTGGTGAGCATATGAAAGGCCAAACATTAAAATTGTTGATATCATAACTTTGGACATACCTTAAACTATTTCCATCTATCACTATTGCAATCATCGGGTACCGGTGATGGCGTCGTCAATGAGATACTTTGTAAACAAAGGAGCCCATTTAAAACCAAATTGAAGTACCTACTAATTGTCTCACTTGACCTTTTGAACCTATTCACTATGGTTTAAATCTTCACATGGTGAGGAAGTATATGTAAAAAAATACAAACTTGTTCTTCAATGGTGATCAATCCATCTATCTTTAATCTCCCATAAACTTAGAGTAGTTCACATAATAGACCAAATGTTCTTCTATCCATTCGAAGTTGGTTTACACGCTCTATGTTACTAGTACATATATAGCTATCTAATACATTTAAGCGAGTCTCATAGTTCATAAATGTACGGTTCTTAAGCATGCATCTTTCATAGTGTCTTTGAACCATAATATAAGCATTAATCAATACCAAACAACCCATTATAATTCTCCTCAAAGGCATATGGCTTGCAATTATTGATACAATAATATCCATCTCATTAGTAAATAGCAATACCAAAGCAACAAAATTTAGAGTCAATAGCAATACTAAAGAATTTAGAGCTTCCTTAGTTCCTCGTTTTTTGACTATATTTAGTTATTCATGTGTGATATAAAGTGACAATAAGGAGAAAACAAAGAGGCAAAAGGACACAACAAACAATCATGTAGCGTTGGTTAGTTAATAAAAGGCGTACTTAAAACACACAAATAATTGCTGAATTTTGCTACATTTTGTTAGTTATTTATAATACATAATAACCAAAGGTCCAAAACACCAACGATGTTGAGATAGATGACATCAATGTTAAACATATATCAGGATATTGATGTCACGACCTGTCATTTTTTGGACCGTATTTTAGTACTCTTCTTACTTACATAGCTGTAGAAATTTAGGAATAATTTTTTTAAACAATAAAATGATAATATACACATGCATATACAAACCTCCATAGCATATATATAAGTATACTTTCCCAAAAACCCTCTATCCTATACTGTGGATGGGGTTACTGTGACAACCTGTCATCTTTCGGGCCATACTTTAGTACTTTTCTTATTTACATAGCCATAGAAATTTAGGAATAAAATTTTTTTAAACAATAAAATAATAATATACACATGCATATACAAACCTTCTTTAAATATATATACACATATATATGTATACTTAACATAACATTTTTCCAAAGAGTTTCATCCTACTTGAACCATACTATACTTATTTTACAACAAGTCCAAATCAATTTAATATACATATAGAGCGGAAACATTTCAGTGGCGGTGTCCCTACCCGGTGTACACATTGGCCATGCTCTGCCGCCACAGATTTTAAAAACATTCTTAGTACAATTCTCGAATAATTCTTATTTTTTAAAAAAAATATTTTCACCTATTTTAAAAAAATACCAAATGCCACACTTGTGTCCGTCACTTTGTTTAGGAAAGAACAAAGAGAAAAAGTCCATGTTATTGTAAGATTTTCATATTGCAATTCTCAACAAGAAGACGCGGGCAATTTAAACAGTAAGCTTTCATTTTGTTTTATTTTATTTTATTTTTTTCCTCTCTTGACGTAGCTCATTTCTGCCAAATGATATTGATAAACGAAAAACTTGGTGCATGATTTTAATTCTTTGATTGCTGAATTTTGCCTTACGAATTAATATGTTTTGCACGATGATTTACCTAAAAAAGAAATATTCAATCGGATACTAATCAAGAATTGTTAAAAAAAAAGTATAAATAAATAATAAATATATAAATATTTGAGGATGGTCTTAACTCTGGTATCATATCCAGTCCAGACAGCAATTCCAACCCTTAGATGCAAATTAAACGACCTTGATTAAATGAAGGACATGCCAAAACAAAAACAGTAAAAAGTAAGCATAAGTGTGCATGTTAAAAAATGATAGAAAATGTAACTAATTGTTTAAAAAATGTAACCTAACAAACTAATTGTCGTTGAACTCGTTTATGTGGGAACATCTACCGTATTGCCCAAGTGTAGCACACTACCGGTGGTGCCTAATCCAATGGTTAAAAAGAGAGGTGTATTGCAATAAACGACCCTAAAAGAAGGTATATATTATCTTAATATAAAATTGCCTACACACAATGTTTTTCTAATTGCATATTTGCTATTTCTTGTTTTTCATTCCTTTCAACAAATGATTCTTGTCCAACTCGTCCACCAAACCTACCGATATAAGAAACTTTGGAAGAGTTGTGACCTTCCAGTGAGAAGAAGACCGATTGAGAGTCGGATAAAGAAATATTTCGATTGGATTCCGAGGCGAAACGTCCTTTTGAAGAATTAGTGCTTCATTATTTTTTTAAGAAACACTTCAATACTTGGAAAAAGAGGATCGATGAAAGAGGAAAAGGAAAAAAAAAATGATATGTTATCCTCGTTGAAGCTTTGCTTGAGTTTCTTGGATTTTGTCCTTTTTATTTAGTTTTATAAAAGTTTCTATCATTATAAAAAATCGAAAGAAGCCCCAAAATCTTTTTGGATCCTTATGCATATATGATTATGCGTAAGAGTTCGAAATTGCTCTATTTTTTTTTTTTTTATTCTTGAGGGTAGCAATGCATAATTGAAAACTCGATCTCTTGGACGCTGCATAGGGAGGTTTATGTTCGCATCTTTGTGAAGGGTTGGTTGGTTGACATTAATGGCAATCTATTCTGAGGTAGTTTTGCTGTGAAACTTATCCAACAATTTTATTTTTTTAAAAAATAAGATGGCAAATGTAGAGTGAAAGGGGACAATGTTTAAGAGAAGACTCATGAGACTGTAACGCCCCTAAGTGGGGGTTAATAGTTTTTATTAAATAAAATAAAGATTAAAAAATAAATATAAATCATCAAAGTAATTTGCCTAAAACTTAAATAAAAACTCTCAAATTAAAATAAAAACATAAACAAATAAATAAACCACAGTTTGATGTAGCACCTTAAATTTTAACAATATACAACTGTCATCATCATCATTTCAACCCTCAACAAATCTTAATACAGTCACAGAAAGTAACAATGGATGCTTACATTTTCATGAAGATCATTCTTCGCATTCAAAGCAATCCCAACGTAATATAGCTACATAGCTTTTCCAACTATTTTTCTTGTAGCCACCTCACACTTAGTGAGTCCTGAAAAGATGAATATAACAGGGAATCAGCGACAACATGCTCAGTAGGGAAAACCATTACTCACCTTAAGGTTTCATTCATTACCACATTAAAACTGCATGGTTAGTTAATTTACATCATATACCAGATTATGACGTTTATTATGATCATCTCTTGTAGATACCATAGTTAACCATTACCAGGTTTCACACTTATACATACATATAAATATTACAATTCACCATTATTCCTAGGCATCCACATTACACAAAGTATCACTCAATTTATCAAAACCCAAATGGGCGTGCTTGGTCACCCTCCAAACATTCCGAGGGTATTCCGGTGAGGGGACATCAAGCCCCAAGTCCTCACCAAGTCGATTCCTGTACAGTGCGTTCTGGGACTTTCGACCCAAGGAAGCGTCATCACCTTCCCCCTATTTTACCTTTTAGGGTATCGTGTCCAAAGACGTAACCGCCGCCCTCTTCACGTTTCATCATTTTCTCAATATTTAATTATCATTTAAAGAGTCAATCTTCCTAACCATGCTTCTCAACTTATAACAACATATGTTAATTCATTATGTTCCTCGCTAATCAATACAGGGCGAGTTCATATCATAGTTTCATATGTAATTCTCATATCATAGCAGTTCAACATAGACATATATCTTGTGGTAAAACAATCAATTT
>CAMOHE010043013.1:0-13451 GCA_946598075.1 Artocarpus hirsutus
AAATTCCAAAATCATTCCAAAATAGGCAGCATGCATTATATAATCATAATAAATATATTCTTATGAGTTTTATACCAAAATCATCATCAAACTATATCTCTAGCCTTTTTTGCAATTAGTGAGGAAAACATGCATTAAATATGAAGAAAATACATACTAAAGCCAAGTTTGAATTAAAGAAAACCTACCTCAAAAATCCTTTGAAAAACACCAAAGTTCGGGTTAAAAATCAAGCTTGTATTGACTCCAAAACGGCTTCAAACGTGGCTGAAAATTATAGTTGTCGTGGTTGCAAAGAGAGCTTTATGTCTTGTGTCTTTAGTTGGAAATTGAAGTGAGAAAGGAGAGAATGAGAAACTAGAGAAGAGAGTGGTGATGGTTGAATAAATAGGCATCAACATAATTGAGGAGCAGGAGAGAATTAAATGAGCATTAAAAGAAAATATTATCATGTCTCCCATGGAGACTTTTAGCAAATAATGTTATCATAATTGAGGGGGAAAATGGGGTAAGTTACAGAAGAAGATGAATGAAGCATTAAAAAGGTGGTTGAGAAAACATATCTATGTCTCCTGATAGTTGAGGTGAATTAATTCTATGTCTCCAAATGATAAGGATGCTATTTAATTGAGCATTAACGTAGTGGGACAAGGTTGGTAGAAGTGAGTGATAGGTAGATTTTAAATATTTACTATTAAGACTTAGTAAAAATACTAAAGCGATATTTTTATTCATATGGTTTTACCAAAAATCATACACGTTAAAATAACAAGTGTTTCACGCGATTTCCCGAGGAAGGGTAATGATTAGAGTACGGATGCGAGATTTGAATCAAGGTGACGTATTGTCGGACTAGAGCCAAACCTTTGATCACTCCTATAGTCAATTACATCAACTAAGAAGTGGGAGGCTAACTGTTAAGGTATAATTTGGTTAGGCCTAAATTGTCTACAGGCCAAGAAAGCCCATTGTAGTGATACGAGTCAAATAGATTGAGTTGAGTCAATTGATGTGGGAAGTACAAATCGAATTTGTTTTATTCGATCGGCTCGATCTTGCTTATATCCATATTGCATCGATCGTTGAAGGTAAATCAGTCTTCTTTGTAAGTGTTCGACCAGATCGATCGCCACGAGCTGACACTTATCTGTGCAAATTGGTGGTTACTTGCACGTTTGATCATGAACCAGAACACAGGGAAAGCATGATCCTTGTAGCATCTTATAGGTCGCCACGTGTCCCACTATTGTGATTCCTACAATGCACCACTCCACGCCATCAAACAATTGGAGGTGGCCGCTCATCCCTACTCCATATAAAGGGATAACTTCCTTGTTGTGAGATATAGAGAAAAAAGCATACAGAAACTCTACCGAATTGAATCTTCACCTTTTCTTTTGCTCTATTGTAATCTGTACCTAAAAATCATATTCTAGTGAAATACAGTGGACGTAGCTCTTTAAACAGAGTGAACCATTATAAATTCTGCATGTGACATTCTTATTTTTACAGCATTATTTTATTCTGTCTACTACACTTTAATCTTGCACGTTTAGTTAAGAGCTAAAAGGTCCAATTAACGGTGATTTTGTCATGCCCCGGAATACAGGAGGTGACGTTGTGGTTTAATTAAGTAGAGATTTAGTTTAAAATTGGGTTTTAGAATTCAATTTATAAATAAAAATGTGATAATTTTAAAATCGTTTATTTAAAGCTAACAGTTATAATATTCAAACAAATAAAAAGAACAAATAAAACAATTTGATATGGGGTGAAGTGAGTATGGATCCCACTGGCCCACATATTGTGCACACACATAGTATTGACAATATTACAACACAACCACAGTCCAAGAAAAGAGAGTTAAGAATTTACATGCCTTGAATTATTGTAATATAACTTACCCAAAATCTTCTATTGGTCACAAGTCTGGTCAACGGACTTTTCTCCGATCCTAAGCTGATATCCACTTATGGGGTAAGATTTTAAAACAAGTAAAATGTGAGCGAAAGGCTCAGTAGGACTATATTTTGAAAATATTTAACTTTAAAAGAAACTTCGTTAATCAAATAAATATAAGAAACGAACTAGAACAAATAAATAAATAAATAGATGGAAATCTTAATAAAAACTTTATCTTACCAAAACAATTTAAATAGGTCGACCAGAAAGAATACCATTTTCTTTTCCTGGGCAAACTATATGTAATTCACCATCGTAGTAGCCCAACTGGGTTTCGGGACCTGCCCCCAAGGTTGTTCACTACACAACCCGGTCTTTGATATGGCATCATGCCCTTATATCTCTTTTTTTTTTTTAATCAAACTTTCTATTTACCAAATATAATCATTAACATTTATTATGAGGTTTATTATGAAAACACCTCAATCTCCTGTTTAAGAAAACAGTTAACAAGAAATCCTTTTTCAACCAATCATTGAAAATTATTTTATTAAAAAATCACTTTGAGGCCAAAACATTAAAATCTGACTACCAAAGAAGGGGTAGAAGTCCTACCTCAATACTTGTGCCGATGTCCCATACCGTAATCCTGGTCCGCTATATGTTAGCTCTGCGGATCCACACACAACCTTGAATGAAAACTAGGTCTATTAGTATCTAACCCGAGATATCCTAGATTATTAAATCATCTCTTAGTGTCCTAATGTGCCACTTAGGTTTATAAAATCATTTTATAAAGTTGGAATCTCAATCGGGGTTCAAAACAGTGAAAATGGATGAAAATCACAAAAATTGTACCATGCCCGGTCGGCCTGTCGGTCGCCCTAGTTCAGCCGGCAGAACTGCACAATTCGGCCTGTCGAAAAATCAAATCCGATCGGCCGAACATTTTTAGGTTCGGCCTGCCAGTTGGATGAATTCGGCCTGCCGAACATATGAATCCGGCCTGCCGAACACTAAGTTCGGCTTGCCGATCTAGAAAAATTCTAGAATTTTCTAGGCATGGGTCTCGGCCTCCCCTAACCTAAATCTTCAATTTCAACATGTTTTTCTCAATTATCAGGCATGGGTAATCATCATAATTGATAGAAAAACATAGTAGATTACTTTTTAATGCATTAAAACAAGTTTTAAATAAGATTTTTAAATAAACCCAAAAATTAAAAAAATTGGAGAAAAATGAAAAACCTTGATTTAAATCCGTTTTTGACAAAACAAAGTTTATATTCAAGTTAATCTAAGTCATCTAACCTAGATCGAAGGTTCTCTAAGCTTAGAAATGCTTAGATTTCAAAATGGAAGAAAATTTAAAAAATTAAAAAAGTTTAGAAAATTGAAACTAACCTTGAATCGGAGCTTTGATTTGAGTTTGTGGTTGCTCAATCGCATTTTCGAGCCTCCAATCCACTAACCCAAAGCTTGAAATCAAATTTTGGTTCAAAATTTTAGAGAGAGAAAGAGAGAGAGTGAGTGACCGAGAGAGAGAGAGATGAGCGAGTGAGAGAGTGAGATTTATAAAGGGAAGGGAAGCAGTTTTCAATACCACGTCCCGCACGTGGTTTTCCAAAGTGAGACATGTTGGTCATTTGACAAATTATTTTGTTTCAAAATTTAAAATAATAATTAAAAATAATTAAAAGTAATTAAAAGTTATTAAAATAATCAAAAATATTATAAGCTTAGAAATTTCACATAATGATCAAATTAAGCTTAAAATATTCATTATGGCATACTAATTCACCGTTCTACACATTAATAACATTTAATTAACTTCGGGGTGTTACAACTCTCCACCCCTAAAAGAAATTTCGTCCTCGAAATTTACAAATCAATTCAAAAACAAAACAAATGCGGATACAACTCCCACATACTCGACTCTAATTCCCAAGTGGCTTCATCAACCCCGTGATGTTGCCACATGACCTTAACTAACGAGATCTCATGACGTCACAAACTAATTACATTACGATCGATAATCTAGATCGGCACTTCTTTATATGTCGTGTCTTCCTGAATCTGTACGTCTTGGAACGAAATAATCTTATCCTGCTCAGGTGGACACTTCTGAAGCATTGACACATGAAATACGTCATGAACATGAGAAAGTCCTAGAGGAAGGTTGAGTCGATAAGCAACCACACCAACACATTGAATAATCTCAAACGGTCCAACATATCTTAGCGCGAGTTTTCCTTTCACTCTGAATCACGAAATGCCTTTGCTAGGCGATACCTTTAACAGTACAAAGTCTCCAACCTCAAATTCCAAGGGTCGACGTCTTCTATCCGCGTAACTCTTCTGCCGACTCTAAGCTGCTTTCAGTCGACCCCGAATCACGATAATCTTCTCGTTGCTATCACGAATCTCATCCGGCCCAAGAATAACTCTATCTTTCGGTTTGGCCTAACACACTGGCGATCGACACGGTCATCCATACAATGCTTTGAACAGTGCCATACCAATACTCGATTGATAGCTGCTGTTGTATGCGAACTTCACCAAATGTAAGTATTTCTTCCAGTTCCCTTCGAAGTCCAATGCGCACGCACGTAACATGTCTTTGAGGATCTGGCTAACTCGCTCAGATTGCCCATCGGTTTGAGGATGAAACACTGTGCTAAAGTTCAAATCTGTGCCCAAAGCCTCCTGAAAGCTCCTCCAATATTTGGCATTAAACCTTGTATCCCTATGTGAGGTGATGGACAAAGGAACTCCATGCAATCTTACTATGTTCTGCAGATACAATTCCCCAAGAATCCTCCTCGAACATGTCAACCTGAATGGGATGAAATAAGCTGACTTTGTCAATCTATTGACCACGACCCAAATTGCATCGTGCCGCTACTCTATCCTCGGCAATCCGGTAAGAAAATCCATCGTCACGTGTTTCCATTTTCACCTTGGAATAGGAAGTGGCTGAAGCTAACCTACTGGCTTCTGATGCTCGGCTTTCATCTGAAGACAAATCGTACATTTGGCCACGTACTGTCGAACGTCCTTCTTCATACCTCTCCACCAATAGTGCCTTTTCAAGTCACGATACATCTTCGTACTTCTTGGATGAATGACGAACTGAGACTTATGAGCTTTGTCCATGACGGCCTTCGTTACTTCTGCAATAGCTGGAAACGCTAAACGCTCCCTGAAGTACAATGATCCATCTGCATGTATTCTCCATTCTTCGAACTGCTCTCCGTTCTAAATTCGCATCCAGATTCCTTAAAGATGCTGGTCCTGCCACTTATTCTGCTTCACCATCTGAATAAGAGCTGGGGTCGTCTCCATGTGGTACACCGAAATGCGATCATAGTCTTCATGATACTGTAGCCCAAACTCACTTACTGTCGCATCTCTTTTCCAATCTTCAAGAGCCAAACATGCAAGTATCCTTGAAGATTTTTGACTGAGCGCATCTGCAACGACGTTAGCTTTCCCGGGATGATACTGCAACGTAAAATCGTAATCCTCCATGTATTCTATCCATCTCCGCTGCCTTAAGTTCAACTCCTTCTGAGTAAACAAATACTTTAAGCTCTTGTGGTCAGAGAAAAACTGAAATGTTACCTCGAACAAATAACATCTCCAGATCTTCAACGCATGAATCATCGCTGCGAGCTCTAAATCATAAGTAGGATAATTTCGCTCGTGAGGTCGTAACTGTCTCGATCCATATGCTACCATGCGTCCACGTTGCATCAACACGCATCCAAGTCCACGTCCTGAAGCATTCGTATAAACCTCGTATGGCTCGTCACTACTGGGAATGATCAACACTGGTGCTAAGGTTAACCGATTCTTCAATTCTTGAAAAGTAAACTCACAGTCCTTGTTCCACTCGAACCTGGCATTTTTCCTGATCAACCTCGTCAACGGTGCTGCTACCTTTGAGAAGTCCTTCACAAATTTTCTATAGTACCCTACAAGTCCCAAGAAGCTGTAGATCTTTGCCACATTCCTCAGTCATTCCCAGTCCACTATGGCTTCTATCTTTGACGGATCCACCAAAATGCCATGCTCGGAGATGATATAACCTAAAAATTTGACCTCTGTTAACCAAAATTCACACTTTTCCTTCTTGGCATACAACTGGTGTTCTCGCAGAGTCTGAAGCACGATCCTAAGATGCTGCTCAAGCTCCTCCCAAGTATTGGAATAAACCAAGATGTCGTCGATGAACACGATCACAAACTGATCCACGTAAGGCCTGAATATTCCGTTCATCAAATCCATGAAGGCTGCCAGAGCGTTCGTCAATCCAAACGACATCACTAGAAATTCAAAATGTCCATACCTAGTCCTGAAAGCTGTCTTAGGAATGTCCTCTTCCTTAATCCTAAGTTGATGATATCCTGACCTCAAGTCTATCTTTGAGAAGTACCGCGAGCCTTCCAACTGATCAAATAACTCGTCGATCCTGGGCAGAGGATACTTGTTCTTCACTGTAACTCGATTCAATTGACGGTAATCTATGCACAACCTGAGAGTTCCATCATATTTGTTTGCAAACAAAACTGATGCTCCCCACGGTGATGTGCTATTCTGGATGTATCCCTTATCAGCAAGTTCTTGAAGCTGCTTCCTGAGTTCCTTCATTTCTGCCCGCGCCATCCAGTAAGGTGCTATAGAAATCGGTGCTGTTCTTGGAAATAATTCAATACCAAACTCGATTTCCCGATGCAGTGGTAATCCTGGTAGCTCGTCAAAGAAGACATCCTCAAATTCTTCTATCACTGGAATCACTGCATGTCTTTTCGAATCACTGGGCTCTCCTTCCAAATCCATGAAGATAGCGTAACAAACTATGTTCTTCCGCCCTCTGAGACACGCCCTAACATGACGTTCACTCATTAATCGATCACCACCACCCTGATAAGTGATCACCGTCCCCCTATCAGACACTAGGGTTACCTTTCTAAGTTGGCAGTCCACTACTGCACTGTATCTAGATAACCAGTCCATTCCTAGAATTACATCATATGATTTCATGGGGATTACAATCAAATCACTTTTCAAAATCTCATCCCCAATCTTTATTTTACAAGCTTTACAAACATTATTTACACACACCCGCCCCAAGGGTGAAGCTATAACTAAGGGTTCACCAAAATCTTCTATTTCTAATCCCAAGGCATGTACAAATGAGCTTGAAATGAGAGAATGAGTGGCACCATTATCAAATAACACGTGTGGTAAAGACTGAGAAACCATAATCGTACCATCGATAACTACGTTACTCGTTTAGGCATCTGAACTCCCTGATGTCATCATGTGAACTTGTACTGGAACTTTCCCTTTTCCTCTATTAACATTGCTTGACCTGGGGTTAACTGGTCGATACTGCTACGACGATGGCGACTGCACGCTGGCTGTACTCGACGCTCGGTACTGAGGGACGTTACGCTGAAGATTCTGCTGTTGATGTCCTTGCATTGAATATGATAGTTGCTGAGGAGAGAACTGATGGAATAGAAGCTGAGGGTGAGGTAGAGTCTGAAGCTGAGGTTGACGACTAGCTCATTCTCTGGTCTGGAATCCTAAGCGAGTGCTCCTGATTGGGCAATTTCTCTTAATATGTCCTGGCTGCTGGCAATAGTGACAATGGAAACTGTAGGGTTGTTGCGCTCGCTGCTGGATGAACTGCTGCTGCCGCTATTCACGCCACCTTGCTTGTCCTTTCCCAGAGTTGGTCGACAGCTAACGCTTCTCCTGCCGCTCCTCTGTGGTCCTCCTGATGTCTTGGCTCGATTCTCACAGTACTGTGCGTAATCATTCTCCACTAATATCGCTGATGACATAAGCTCTCCAAATTCCTGAGTCGTAGAGCAACTATCTATCGTCAAATAGGGGCTTTGAGTCCTTCCTGAAATTTGATACACTTCTCATGCTCCGATGCCACTACTAAGGGAGCAAACCTAGCCAATTCATTGAACTTCGCTTCATACTCTCGAACTAACATATCTCCTTGCTGCAACCTATAGAATTCTGCCGCCTTTTGATCCCTATATCCCTGCGAAAAGTAGCGATCATAGAACAGCTCCTCGAACCTATCCCAACTGATGTCACCATTGTTCTCCAGGCATTTCGCTTGCTTCCATCAAGTATTAGCACCACCTTCGAACTTATATGCCACAAATTCCACATGATACTCTGCTGGCACACCGAGAGTATCCAAATGCTTCACGATCGAATTTAACCAATATTCTGTCACTTACGGGTTCCCATTTCCATCGAAAGTCGGTACAGTTGCACGTCAAAATTCCTTAAAGTACAAATGCCGGTGACTAGCTTCGGAATCATTCGGTCTTGCCCTCACTGCCATCTGTCGGAATGCAGCAAACATAGCCTTCATCATGCCCTCAGCATTTCCAAACTCGGCATCAGCTGTCGAACGTCGTCTAGGTGCCATTCTCTCACTTCTGAAAACAAAATTTGGATTGTCAGTGGTATTTCATTGTCGTACCTATATGTGCACAATTCCCAAGGTTCATAACCTTGAGCTTTGATACCATTCTGTCACGCCCCGGAGTACGGGAGGTGACGTGATGGTTTAATTAAGTAGAGATTTAGTTTAAAATTGGGTTTTAGAATTAAATTTATAAACAAAAATGTGATAATTTTAAAGCAAACAGTTATAATATTCAAACAAATAAAAAGAACAAATAAAACAATTTGATATGGGGTGAAGTGAGTATGGATCCAACTGGCCTACATATTGTGCACACACATAGTATTGACAATATTACAACACAACCACAGTCCAAGAAAAGAGAGTTAAGAATTTACATGCCTTGAATTATTGTAATACAACCTACCCAAAATCTTCTATTGGTCACAAAATCTTCTAAAATAGTGAAAATGAGTGAAAATCATAAAAATTGCACCATGCTTGGTCGGCTTGTCGGTTGCCCTGGTTCGACCGACCGAACTGCGCAGTTCGGCCTACCGAAAAACCAAGTCCGGTCGGCCGAACATTTTCAGGTTCGGCCTGCCAGTCGGATGAATCCGACCTGTCAAACATATGAATCCGGCCTACTAAACACGAAGTTCAGCCTGCCAATCTGAAAAAATTCTAGAATTTTTCATGCACGAGTCTCAGCCTCCCCTAACCCAAATATTCAATTTCAACCTGTTTTCTCAATTCTTAGGCATAGGTAATTATCATAATTGATAGAAAAACATAGTAGATTACTTTTTAATGCATTAAAACAAGTTTTAAACAAGATTTTTAAATAAACCCAAAAATTAGAAAAATTAGAGAAAAATGAAAAACCTTGATTTAAATCCATTGTTGATGAAACAAAGTTTATATTCAAGTTAATCTAAGGTCATCTAACCTAGATTGAAGGTTCTCTAAGCTTAGAAATGCTTAGATTTCAAAATAGAAGAAAATTTAAAAAATTAAAAAAGTTTAGAAAATTAAAACTAACCTTAAATCGGAGCTTTGATTCGAGTTTGTGGTTGCTCAATCGCATTCCCGAGCCTCCAATCCACTAACCCGAAGCTTAAAATCAAATTTTGGTTCAAAATTTTAGAGAGAGAATGAGAGAGAGTGAGTGACCGAGAGAGAGAGAGAGAGATGAGCGAGTGAGAGAGTGAGAAAGAGTGAGAGAGAGTGAGATTTATAAAGGGAAGGGAAGCAGTGTTCAATACCACGTCCCGCACGTGGTTTTCCAAAGTGGGACGTGTTGGTCATTTGATAAATTGTTTTGTTTCAAAATTTAAAATAACAATTAAAAATAATTAAAAGTAATTAAAAATTATTAAAATAATCAAAAATATTATAAGTTTAGAAATTTCACATAATGATCAAATTAGCTTAAAATATTCATTATGGCACACTAATTCATCGTTCTACACATTAATAACATTTAATTAACTTCGGGGTGTTACAGATTTAAGGGCCCAAGTTCCTTGAACAGAGTTCTAACAATCCAAATCAATATTTTCGTATTTCATTGTAGATCCACCGTCTACACTAGTGTCACAATCTCTGAATAAGTAGGATTGCCCAACGAAGGGCTGACATTGTTCCACATGTTAGTCTTAAGGTATGATCCACTTTTGTGTTAAGAAGTATTTGTGCAACCGGTGGGATGATTTGTTCAAGGTTGAACCTCCTTGCCAGTCCATGGAGCTATTCTCCATGGTTGATTTGGCCTAGTCAAACAGATCTTGATTGGGTTAAACGAATCTTGGTTGGCTTAATCCTAGTCAGACTGATCATGGTCAAACTTTAGCTAGACCAATGGTTAGATCCTGGACATACCTTCGTTAGACCAAGTGGACTTATTTGGTGGCCTTCTTGGATTGACCTTCTTGACCTTTCAGATTGACCTACTTGGTGGCCTTTTTGGATTGAGCTTCTTAGTATACCTTCTCAGCCCACTTGGCGGCCTTCTCATATTGACCTTTTTGGATTAGTCTTCTCGGCCTATTTTGTGGCCTTCTCAAATTGACCTTCTCGGCCTTCTTGAATTAACTTACATGATGGCCTTATCAGATTAAGCTTCTTGGCTTACCTTTTTGGCCTATTTTGTGGCCTTCTCGGATTGATCTTCTCGGCCTTCTTGGCCTCCCTTCTCAGCCTACCTTTTTGGCCTACTTGGTTGGACATTTTGTTCAAAGGGGGTATGGATTTCAAATGGTCTTTCCATCATGAAAAAAGTCCTCAACAACAATGGCCCCTAAGACTTTGGTGATGAGGGTCACTTGCTATTGGAGCTGAGTACTTAGCCAAATTTAAAATTTTTAATTTAAAACCTTTGCCATAAACGATTTAGACATGCTATACACAATAAATTAATAATAAAGCTTTCATACTTTATGAAATCGAAACCGCACTTGTGACAAGAAAGTATTTGATAGAACTGCTACTGTGAATCATGTCTAGAAAAGCCTCAACCAACTGGTTTTCTTTATTATTCTCTTTTCCACTACCGCAATGCCAATGGGCACATGTCGTTCAATTCTTCTCTTGGTAACTACTCCCCACAATCAGCAAATAATATTAATAATAATAACAATAATCATTGTTCTAGATATTGAACAATAATTCTTTAAAGTAATAAAGTTTCTCTCTTTAGAAATCTCTCTCTAAACCTTTCAAGTGGCATCTCTTGATTATAATAAACCATAAAAACATGTTTTCTATTTATAGAGGCCGGGTGGGCACTCATTCTTATCAGATTTGGATTCAAACTTCGAGTTTAGATCAAATCCTATAGCTAAAACGCATTTGACAGGCATCGCTGACCTAACAAGGGCAGTCGACTGCCCTATACTAAGGCTTGTCAATAGGCTAATGTGGCATACCCTTGTCACGTGTTTTCCAGCTTCTAAGATCACCCGATCCACTCATTTGAACTAATTGGATAATTATTAACTTATTTGACCTAGGTATCTTTCAAAGAGCCTTAGTTTTAATTGAAATAACCTAATATAGAAGTTATCTAATTAAAACAGTCATATACAAATAATCTCATATTTAAATAAAATATATTTGAATAATTCAATATGTTTATTTTGAATCAATTCACAAAATTAATTCAACTAATAAACCAACATGAATTAATAAAATCCAATAAATCAAATTTTAAACCAATGTAAAAATTAACATAAATTATCAATTTGTCGAAAAACATACCGTATCATTACAAGAAAATATGTGAATCAGCAAAGAGAACTCGATTGACATCTATAAACTAAGATCTTACAATTATAAAATAACATATTCTCGACATGTACATTTTACAATTATCAACTCTAAAGCTATTCTATTAAAAGCTTAAAGTTGCACTCTCGAACACTATATAAATTACAAAACTCTAATAAGTTAATCGTCCATGATATATCATCATATGTAAAATCCCTATAGGATATCCATAATCGGCTTAATGGAATTATTAATTAAATCAATTCATCTTTAGTCTCAATCTAATATATTGTCACTAATGACAATATATTAATGTCTCTACTCGCGGAGTCCCACTATAATGATCAAAACAAGTCATCTTTTACGTGTGCAGGTATGCAGGATTGCAAGTAATAAAGTGTATTAGAGTACGGATATCGTTGCCACGATGATAATTTTAACTAATTTCCAAAATTGGATTAGCTTTAAAATTATTTGAACGACGGATTACGAAAAAAAGAAGTAGCTAAAATCAAAATGAACACGATAAGCTAATGAATATGAAAATAAATTATCTAGAATCATAATTGCACCTAAACAATTTACTTTAACACTTCTCTCCTTAATTAGTCATAACCAACTAAATTGATAGCCGAGCAACCTCTTTAACATCCATAACCTCTCCTAATAGCACATGACAATACCCAAAAATACATTATCTACTATATTCCTACGAGGATAAAAGTACCGAGGGATCATTAAAATCTAGGCCCTATTTAACAACTACACATGTTATGCAGTATATTCCTATCCTATACAATATATGTCATTCCATCCATGGCAAAACGTAAAATATACTTTTCCAAGTGCATTAAAGTTATCTATCCAACAACTAAATAGTGATCAAGCATTTAGAGGCATTAGGTTGAAGATAGAACAATTAATTTAGTGAGATATGGATTAACTCAAGAAAGATAAGTTAAAAGTAAATATTTAGATGATATTACAATTTTAGAATTAAAAAAATTAATTCATAATTAAAAAAAGTCAATCTCAAAGATTTTAACACCAATAAGCAGTAAAAATAAATTCACAAGAATAAATTTAAGAGAAAACATTGTAGAAATCCCTTAAATCTCCATTGCTTTTCTCATTCTTCTTGCTTATTGGTATTTTCTTCTTCAAGACTTTTGAAATTAAAACCTAAGGGGACATTTTGTATGTAGTAATCCTGAGGTGGGAATGAGAATCTGTAAGATTCTCATGTTTGGTATGCAGTAATTTGAGTTTTGGATTCTTGAAAAACTCATTTCCATGGGATTCAGATGACCTCATTTTGGGGTAATCTAAAGCCCATCTAACAGATGATATTCATATTCCTAAGAATCTCAAAACTATAGAATTCTCACCTTTTTTTTCATGATGATGATGATAATAATTATATTATTACTAAATTATTATTATTATAATATTTTTATAAATTAATATTTCTATGCAATATAAATATAAAATAATAATTTGATAATAATGTTAATAGTAACATTAAATATTAATAATATATAATATATTACATATACAATATCTAAATATAATATATATTATTAATTAATATTAGAATATAATATATATAATACTATAATAATAAAATAAAAATAATTTCATACTATTATTATAAATTAATATTAATATATGAGACATATATAAATATTATATCAATGTAAAATTATAATTTAATAATAAGAATAATAATAATATTAATAATAAAAACATAATAATATAACATCAATATGAATAGTATAATATTAATATGAATATTAATATTGATAGTAATATCAATATTAAATTATATAAATACTAT